>JASANF010000896.1:0-16492 GCA_030248245.1 Trissonchulus sp. WLG1_4
AAAATCAATCAATCAAAAGTATTCGAACATCAAATCAAATCAAATCAATTGATTTTTGAGAAGTCCACATCAAATCAAATCAAATCAATTAATTTTTGAGAAGCCCACATCAAATCAAATCAAATCAATTGATTTTTGAGAAGTCCACATCAAATCAAATCAAATCAATTGATTTTTGAGAAGCCCACATCAAATCAAATCAAATCAATTGATTTTCGAGAAGCCCACATCAAATCAAATCAAATCAATTGAAAATGGGTCGCATCAAAACAACCCTACTCCCAACTGAGCTATTTCGGCTACGATAAACGAGATAAAAATCTTTAACAACAGGTTATCTGCATTAAATCTGGTGCTCATTTGATTTTTGTGTCCAATGTTAAGGTTAACATATATGTAAAAGTTTTATTTTGTAATAATTTTTTTAATTCCATTTGCCTTTAATTTCACAATGTCTAATGATTGATCAAACTTAATTTATCAAACTGTCATAATAAAATCTAAGATAATGTTTTATTGATAACAATAAACTTGCCTAGTCCACAACCTTTTAGAGCTGGTTGGCTTAGACGGTAGTGTGTTCGATATGAAATCTGGTGCCAGGGGGTTCGATTCCGTCCCTGATGTCACTTTTTTGCATTCCACAATCTCAAATGGTTTTGCACACAAAGGAAATGTGTTTCACTTACACTAGCACTTGTAATTTAACATTGAACCCATTCGAACTAACGTGAAAACACTGCAAATTTAATGTGACGCCCGCGCTGTTGGACTGAAGCATAGGTTACACAAACCAACTGACACACAATAAACACATGCTCAGTGTTATTGTCCAGAATCAAAATTAAGGCCTGTTGTGCTGTGGCACAACAGGAACAAGCAAAAGTTTACTGCAAAATTAATCCAGTGAGAGAGAAGGGTAAACGTTTGACAACATTAGGCCTGTTGCGCAATAAAAATTAATCGCGAACAAAAGTAACTTAACGATACAAAACAACATTGGAAGAACAAGACACTCAATCTGAATGAGAGTTAATTGTTGTGTGAAGCTAATCTTGTGCTGTGACCACACGTCAGTAAATGTAAAAAACCCAAAAATTCAAGTCACCCCAGTATGCAGAGTCCCAAATGCAGTTGGTTTTATGCTTTTTAGTTTTCTGAGCTCTTATTGTAGCTTTGGTGTAGGGATGTTTTCAGTTAACTGCTAACTGATTCATTTTCAGTTAAAGTTAAGCAGTTACAGTTAACGGATAATAACTGATACTGAACTGCTCTGATTTTGAAAAGCAGTTAAAAACTGATAACTTAACTGCACAATTCGCAAAAGCAGTTAACTTAACTGTAACTGAACTGCTTCGGTTGTAAAAAACTGAATGAAATCAGTTAACTGATATTCTTTTCAGTTACGTGCAATAACTGAAAATCATTTTCAGTTATGCGTCGAAACATGCATAAAATCCTTTGTGGCGTTCTGCTTGTTTACTTTTTGCAGTGATCTTCAAGTTTTTGTCTCTGTAGAATTGTTGCTAAATGCATTGAAAGGACAAAACGCCAATTAAATGAATGATCAGACTTGAATTTCCAGTTTAGAACCACTTTAGGTTCTTCCTGTTATTTTATTTGATTCATTGTTTTATGTTTTATTCTGTGCATTGTTTTGCACCCATTTTTCCAAGAGTTCATGTCATTTACAGTTGCAACTTGGCAGTTGTTACAGAAGTTAAAAGTTTTCGTTTTGAAATAAATGTTTGATCTCATGTTGACAAGAAGTTTTTTGTTTTGAGTAGATTCTAATATTAGTGATTAAATAGTTAATAATTAGAAGTTAATTAAGTTCTAATTTAGTAGAAACTACGTGAAAACTTTAGCAATTATCGGGATTAGCGGAAAAAGAAACCAGCATTTTTAAAGAAATAACTGAAAATATTTTCAGTTAAAGTTATCAGTTACAGTTAAGTTAACTTAACTGTAACTGAACTGCTTAAAATTTTGCAAAATTAACTGATAACTGAACTGATCTAATTTTAACCTAAACAGTTAACTGATTAACTGAACTGATTAAGATTTCGATAACTGAAAATATCCCTACTTTGGTGGCGGTGTAGCTTTGGGCAAAATTAGCAGTATGATCAACAGAAAAAGTCATTACTCATTATGTGCAGTTTGTTTGAATGTTTAGCGCCATGCTTACAACTTGAAACAATTTGGGTTACGGGACCTTTAACGGAGTACAAGACCCTACCCAAATAGTTATTCGACCTGTTTTCTTAAAAATTAGTGTAAAAAATGTATATTAAAAAACTGCAAAATCATAAAGAAGGTTTGGAGAATGTCCAAAAATATACAATTAAAAGTTTCTAGGCAGAAAAAATTAAGTTGTTCTATTTTTCGCAAAAGTTTCACGAAAAACATAAAAATTCTTATCATTCGGGATTTGAACCGGGGACCTCTCGCATCCGAAGCAAGAATCGTACCACTGGGCCACCGGGTTACACATACGATCGTTTCTAAAAAACTTTTAGTACGATTAAGGTGTAGTTGCGTTTTCGAGGTTTTTGTGATTTCTATGTAAACTTTGCGCCACCAGTACTCAAGTTATAAGTGACGCCTGAGCATAAATTTTTGGGACAGTATTGTAAAGGTCAAAATCCCCAGGCATGTCTCTCACTTTTTTGAAATTTCACCTGTGGACATTTTTAGAGGGTTTTAATTTCAAGAAAATATCTCAAATTTTCGGTGCGTTTGCTTTTCAGCTATTTTCTCAGTAAATTGACTAGTTATGAAAAAAGTGGGGGACATGCCTGGGGATTTTAAACATGTCGAAAACCTTACCGACTTTCAGCCCCAACAGGTAATCGTATGATTCAGAGCTGTGGCGCAAACTTTTTGTAAAAAATTTTAATATTTTGGAAAGGACTTTTCTTTAGTCGCTTATACTGCAAAGAAAATCACAGGTTAAATTTCAAGGTATGGCATACATATAGGAAAGATATTGTTCTACCTAATGCAAAAGACCGCTTGTGATTTGAATTTGTAAACGCTGAGCTATTGCTTTTTAAAAAAACACCTAAAAACGCAATTACCCCCTTAAGGGAGCGCTCTGAGTAACTTCCAATAAATCAAATTGCTATAATTTTTTGTTTCTTGTTGATACGAACTTTTTTTCTCAAGTGCAATCAAGATGAACACCAGGCAAGCATTTTTGCAAAGTTTTATGAGTCACGGAATATTTTAGCAAATTTTATGACTGCATCAACATTGAAATTTTGAAAAATTTGACTAATTTTTGAATTGACGTAGCTCAATGCTGCCTCAACCAAATTTAACAGTCTATAGCTTAAATTAAAGACAATTATCTTGCCGAGGTGCCATTTTTGTTGAATTTTCGTTACCGGCAACAAATTTTTAGTTATTTTAATTTCTATCAAAAGTGACGTTTTCAACAGCCTATCATATTAAGCCAAATCATAATAATTACAATTCAAGAAGTTCGGCACCTCCACATACGTCTGCTCTAACAGTCTGCAAAGTTTCAAGCGGATATGTCTTCGCAGCTGACAGTAATCTTAAAAAAAAGTACGCTATAGCCCAATTTCAGAAACCTGAAGTTTGCCTACACATACGTGTTTTCCAAAAAATAGAGCTAATTTTTCTGTAGTAAAATCCGTTGAGAAAAGTTTCAGAAGCCAAAAATTAGCTAACGAAAAATTAGTTTGAAAAATAGTGTATTTTTGTCAATATCGGTCAACGTATTCTGGAAATTTTTTCAGAAAGGTTTGCCTACACAAACGACTTTTTGAAAAGTTGCAACTAGCAATTAGCTACAAAGAACTGTTTCAAAAAGTACCAAAAGCCATATAGAATTTTTTGGTATATCGATTTAAATATTTTTTCCCATTGAAAAATAGGTTAAAATTTCAAGTTGAACCAAATTTGACGTTATATACATCAAATGAAAGCTAATTTAATTTGCAACAACTTTTCTTCTTGAGTTAATTAACGAAAACTTACGTGAAAAATTTTATCGCCCAAAGTCGGTTATTCAGAGCGCCACCTTAAGGTGGCGCTCTGAGTAACTTCCAATAAATCAAATAGCTATAATTTTTTGTTTCTTTTTGGTACGAATTTTTTTGCTGAAGTGCAATCAAGATAAACACCAGGCAAGTATTTTTGCAAAGTTTGATAAGTCCAGGAGCATTTTAGCAAATTTTATGACGACACCAAAATTGAAATTTTTCAAAATTTGACTAATTTTTGAAACAACGTAGCTCAGCGGTGCCTCAATCAAATTTAACAATCAATAGCTTCAATTAAAGAAAATTATCTTGCCGAGGTGCCATTTTTGTCGAAATTTAGTTAGTGGTAACAAATTGTTAGTTATTTTATTTTTTATCGAAAGTGACGTTTTAAAAAGCCTATCATATTAAGGCAAACCATAATAATAACAATTCAAGAAGTTCGGCACCTCCATATACATCTGGTCTAATTGTGTGCAAAGTTTCATTCGGATTGGTTTTCGCAGCTGACAGTAATCTTCAAAAAATGAACCATATAGCCCAATTTCAGAAACCTGAAGTTTGCCTACACATACGTAATTTCCAAAAAATAGAGCTAATTTTTTAGTACTAAAATCCGTTGAGAAAAGTTTCAGAAGCCATAATATATTTAACAAAAAATTAAGTTGAAAAATAGCAGATTTTGTGTCAATGTTGCTCAACGTATTTAGGAAATTTTTTTGAAAGGTTTGCCTACACATACGACTTTTTAAAAAGTTGCACCTAGCAATTCGCTATACAAAACTGTTCTAAAAAGTACCAAAAGCCATATAGAATTTTTTGGTATATCGATTTAAAGATTTTTTCCCATTGAAAAATTGGTTGAAATTTCAAGTTAATCAAAATTTGCCGTTATATACATCAAATGAAAGCTAGTTTGATTTTAAACAACTTTTCTTCTTGAATTAATTAACGAAGACATACGTGAAAAATTTTATCGCCCAAAGTCGGTTATTCAGAGCGCCACCTTAAGTGAAGAAGAAAATCTCAGTATACTGTCCTTCTACTATCAACACAGTGTATCGGGTACAGTATGTCATACTGTTAACATGGAAATTTAAAAGATACCTATGAATAAGGTCTGACGAAGAAACTCATAAAGAAGTAAATCATAGCGGTTTTCAGTTTTTACATTTGTATGACAAAAATCTTCGACAGTCAAGGCCGGTTGGCTCAGGTGGTAGTGCGTTAAGCATTTGCTGAGCATCTGATATCAAGTCAGAAGTTTGGGGGTTCGAATCCCCACCGGTCCTCAGCTTTTGTAATCTGAACTTTCTGAAAGGTACTGATTTTCTAGTGTTATTTACCTAGGCCTTCCGTGTTATTTAACAGTGGTAAGGAAGGCCTTACAGTGTTATGTAACATTGGCATGGTAGACCTTCCAGTGTTATTTAACACTGGAAAGTCGACCTGCCGGAAATAACAGGTAAGTCTGTCTATTTAAAGATTCTGCAAATTCTATACAAACCAAGTATAAAGTACCTGTTGCGCTGTGGCGCAACAGGAAAAATAGTTGCACCACTTGAGAAAACGAAACAAGTGATTTACGAGTTACGAAAAGAATAGATTTTGACTATCAAGAGTATGTACATTGTACAGCAAGTAGGTACTAGATAGTAGTCGCAGAAGTCATGTCAGTAATTTGTCAGACTTTTTTGACCAGGCTGATTTCGTAGTTTTGTTACTTCAATATAAGACATAAAGATGCAGCCTGTTGCCTACATGCACTTTTTCTGTTTCCAAAGGGATTGACGGGAATTTAACCGAGGTAGTTAAAATAACTCGACACAGAATGATTGCATCTGTCAAAAAATCAAAAAATGTTTATGCTATCAACACAGTGGAATAAATTTGATGAAGTTTATTACGGTTTAGTCATTAGTGTTGAGTTATTCAACTTAATTCAGATAATCTAATGCCGTTAATCCGAATTTGTGAACAGCCCTTAAGAAATCATATTTTTAGCTCAACAATCTCCAGCGGAGATCTTCTCTCCAGCATGTTACACCACCATGGCGGTGCCTAAAAGCTATTTTATGTTCCACTCAATGGCTATAGTAACGGCGGGTTCGTTAAGTGCTGTGGTATATTTGGCTATTTTGGCGTTGACTGTACCTAAATATACTTACTTACTGCCGTTACGGTACAAACGATCGCAGATTCGCGAAATGAAGATTACGAAAAATGTCGCCATTGTTGTTGGAACAACATTCTGCATGAATACTATACCGAACCTAACCGTTTTTGTAATCAATCAATTGAATCTCAGAACAGAAACCTGGTACAAAATTATTGTACCGATTTTCTGGACTTCTATTGGAGCTAACGCAGGGTTGAATATATTTATATTTTCACTGAAAAACGGTGCTTTAAGGGACTCTTTGAGAAGCATTTTTCGGACAACTCACGAACATTCACAGCAAAGTGATCACTTTCAACAATTAAGTCTTCGATCAGTTAAATCTTCGTGATGTTTTGTTGGTTTCTATGTATTTAAGCAATAATAAAATGAATTTAAGTGTTCCATTCACAAACGCTGACTAAGCGTCGCGGCACCAGCACATGAATTGCGTTTGAGTTTTCTGTCAGAAATACACGGCGGAGTACATAACTGTTGTGAGTCAAGAGCCAAAGTGATCGCTTGAAACCGATACAGATTAACGCGTCAATTCTGTACAGTTAATTAGTTGAACAAGGGCCTCGTGATGGCACACATATAGTTAGGGATGGAGCGGAAGACCCCCCACCAAAAAAAATTCAGTAACGAGGGAAGGGGGGTCCCTCCAGGGGTAAAAGAGGGGGAAGGTCCAGGCTGAGAAAAATTTCCGGCCAAAATTTGAAAAAATAGAAATTTTCTTATGAAATTTTAGCGATTTTTACCAAAATTTGGGTAAAAAATTGTCGAAATCGGTGTTTTTTGATTAAAAAGGTAAAAAATTGCGTCGTTTTTGGGAGAAAGAGGTGTCAAAAATCAGTAAACTCAGGGGAGGTGGGGTCCCACCAAGGGGGGGATTGGAGGGGTACCCAAAATTTTGTGCTGTTACATGTATGCACGTTGGTGATGGTTTTCTCTCGGTCAGGGTACGTGAGCAAATAAGGGTACGTGAGCTAATTCTCATACTGTATGTTCTGGATCCGTTTTTAGCCGCCTATGTGCAACGCATCTACCACGCTGCCAAGCAAGCCAAAGAGTGTCTCACGCTTCCCATTACGTAGTCTTGTTATTATACTCTTTAACCTACAGTACCAGGCAGGGGCGTAGCCAGGGGGGGGGGGGAATGGGGGGAATTCCCCCCCCCCGAAATTTTTTCCGCCTGAAATTTTACACAAGGGTCCCCCCTTTGGTTTTTATGGTTCGGCCGAAAAAAATTTCCGATGCGTCTCCAATTGACCAAATTTGGCCTAAAAATCAAAAATTTCCTCAATTTTTTTCTGGGGGCTGCCGCCCCCAGACCCCTGCAACTCCTTGGCTTCGTGTTCCTTGCTTTTATCTTGCATGAAAGCATGTACGTATGTATGTAGTTGCATTATGCACTATGTATTTGTTTAATACGCTGTGTAGTGTATCGTTTTAGCTGTTTTATTGTTACAAAAATGACATTTTCCAATAAATGCACAGTTTTTAATGCCAAAAAGTTTCGAAAAATATGAAATTCGCTAGCTTCCGACCCCTTACCGGCCCACCATTTTTGTGACATGCGTTATTTTTAGCTGCAAATTTACGTTCAATGCTGCTGTGGTCGAAAATTAGCTCTGTTTTTTGACCGAAAAATGCTAATATGTGTCGTTTTTTGCGTTAAAATAGCAATTAAATGCATTTCAACACACTTAAAAAAATCGAAAAGTCATTCCCCCCCCCGAAATTTTTTGCTGGCTACGCCACTGGTACCAGGGTACATTTTTCTGCTAAAACGTACGGTGGATTCATAGTTACAGCCGTATGTCCACTCAGCTGGCATAATAAACAAGTCAAAAGTTTTTTTAGCTTTGGTAGATTTTAATGAAAAGTAACATAGATGCAGTACACCGACGCAAAACGGTTTGAAAAAAATGCATACGTCTTTTTGTAAGCTCTCAGTAAGGAACGACTCAGAGCACACCCTTTAGGCTAAGCCTACATATAGTTTTTAGCTTAATTTTAGCAACATATACATACGTTCCATATACAAACATGATTCATTTAAAACAAAAGCAAAACAAATAACATAAACAACAAAAAGACAAGTCGACAAACCAATGTTCCGCAATAAAGTAGGACAGATTAAAACTGCATCACTCAATGCAACAACTGTTAACAACAAATACGTAAAGCATTGTCAAATTCGGCACACATACATACATAAAACTGAAAAAACGGAATACGAAACAGTGGCAGTCTTACGCTTAAAGGATTAGCGAATTAAGTGGTTCTGCGGCTTATTTTAGCCCGACTGAACTAAGGTCTGACCATAAAATGCTGAACCCTGAAACAAAACAGGTGGCGTGGTTTTAGTGACTACTCGCTATACTCTGAATGCTTGCTATTCGTTGTTTACATAATGAAATTGCGTGTTTTTGTCTCAGGGTCCAGGAATTTTTTGTCATTCGAACAGACACAACAATGCACAGCGGTTAATATTGATAAACATGGTATGTATAGTTAGGTAATTGATCTGACCCAAATGAAACATTCCGAGTTTTTAGGCTAAAAGTCCATACTCCCGTAAGTAATTTAGCTAGTTCTGTAGCTAAATTCAGTAAAGCAGAGAAAACTGCGTTTATTGTTTCAATAGATTTCGCTCGAGACGGTCAATGCGCTTGGAATTTTGCAAAGAAAGGTTGTAATTCTTCCGCTCAAGTTCATATCTGGACTGTTCCAGCTTAATCAAACTTTGCTCCAGTCGCAGTCGTTCTTCTTCCATCTCGGATCGACGTCGATCTAGCATCAATCGTTCACGCTCGATCCGCATCAGTTCGGTCATCACGCTGTTGTCATTTTGTGCTGTTTCAGGTGTCCCGGTCAGTCGCATGCGTTTGGGAGATGGCGGATCCAGCATTCCAGCATGGAACGAAGACTCATTGAACGCTGATTGCTTCGGGGTATAATTGGCGTAGTTTCTCGACCTGGATCGAATCTCTTCCTTGTATAGGTGTGATTCGTGACTCCCAAAGTTTTCCGAAAAGTTTGCTTCTTGATTTTGAGCTCCTTGGTATCCGTTTGCCGTAGACAACTCAGTAGAATCGTAAATTTCCGAATGAACCGAGCTTTCGCCCGTTGAATACTGGTCCCCCAATTGTTCAGCTATAAGAGCTGACTCTGCATGCAAATCTTCAATTCCAATTTTGGTATCGACCGGTGATTCGACCCGGAAATCAGATGATTCAGATGGATCTGTGGCATCGATTGCTCCAACTGCATCGAGCACTGGCGATTCAGACTGGGAAGCAGAAAGAGCAGCCTGAGCATCTTTGGAAGCCTAAAACAAAAAACAATGTGCGATAGCGTTTTTTTGTTTTAGCAAGAAAACTTTGCGCACTGCATTTCTCTTTCTTCCTAGTAAAAGAATGAAAAAAGTCTAAGAAGTTCCAAGGATTGTATTTATGTATGCAAAAACCACTAGCCAGTTAATGTAAATATTAAAAGTTATTTGCTTCTGCCAACCAAATGCAAATTAAAAGATCCTGGAGTACATATAATAGTGTCGCACGCTCGTAGACGAAGAGTGAGATACCTATACCGTCCTGCCAGGCTGTGAATAGTGAGATAGCCCATCATAGACGTTGGGCTTCTTGTTCAACTCTACTTATAAGGGGGTGTCACGGATAAAAATGTCCCCCAAAAAAATTTGTCGTGTCCGGGGGACAAGTTTTAGGGGGGACACTTTTGTCCGTGACAGGGCGCTCCGAGAGACTTCCAAAAAATCAAATAACGACATACCTATGTGCTTCTACGTAGTACATATATACTTGTCCTGCTGATACTAAGTTTTTGCCTGATTTTCAACCGAAAAGATTACCAGTTACGGACATATTCTATGCAACTTTCACACGACAAGGAACATTAGGTATAGCTAATTTTACGATAGAATCAAAAACATGTGAATGAATTTTGAAAGATGTAGCTCAGCAACGCCTTGATCGATTTCAGCAAGAGTACATATATACATTTATGTACATTTTTAGGCACGTAAACGGTCAATCTTAAGTGCTGTTATTTACGAAGGTTTTGCACTGAATTTTAGTATGTATGACAGAAAAACGGCATAAACCACATGAAATAACAAAACGTAATAGCTGTAATTTGCGTTTAATGTGGCTGTTTGTAATAGCTGTTTATAGAAAATATAAAATCATTTCAAATGTGTAACACAAGCAGGTATGTAGAATCCATGCGCTGTATACTTTAATAAGCCGTGATAGACTAACAAAAAGTTTGAAAATTAACTAAAATGATTTAGATTAAGCGGTTAAGATGTTATCGATTGCGTTATGATTTTGATTCCGATTAAGCGGATTAAGCGATTTAAATATCGATTTGCGTTCACCTTTCAGAAATTCACGTTTCAGAAAGTCACCTTTCAGAAAAAATTTTCTCAACGTTCACCTTTCAGAAAACTGAAATTAATCAACGTTCACCTTTCAGAAAATTGAAAAGTTGGAACGTTCACCTTTCAGAAAGTTGAAATTTTGGAACGTTCGCCATTCAGAAAGTTAAAATTTTATAGGCGAATGAATGGTCCGTTGGTGCAAGAGTACATTATAGGGAAGTGTATGACGCTCTTCCCTATTCTAGCTGCTAATCGGTCGGAACCCCCCTCAAATCAGGGAAGTGTCTTGATTTCAGGAGGGGTACCCTCCTCGATTCAGCACACAACCAGCAGAAAATCGGTAGTGTCTTAATTTCAGAGGGGGGCTTTTAGCACATTACCAGGTCACCACAGAGATCATGCTGGTGGTCTGCTGAAACGATGGGGGCGGAAACCCCCACTCAGAAATCAAGGCGTAAAAGGCCTATTGCGGCCGGAGCATCGTTCCGGCCGACTAGCTGGAATAGGGAAGAGTGTCATACTATGTCATACTTTCCTATTATGTAGTACTCTTGCTTGTAATTAATACTTAAAATTTACGTTACAAAAGATGAACTAAAATTATGAATTAATAATACTTATCTATAAATACTCAGCGAATGAATAATAATTTTCTACACTTATAATATTGTTTGGTTGGTATGCATATTATATAATTTTAAGTATAAACTTCCAAATTTTAATTCTGAAAGGTAAACATTCCAAAATTTCAACTTTCTAAAAGGTGAACATTCCAACATTTAACCTTTCTGAAAGGTGAACGTTCCAATATTTTGGCTTTCTGAAAGGTAAACCATACATGTACATATGAGGGGGGGATGGGGGGGACTCCCCCCCCAAAATCGAGGACGTGGGGGGGAGGGTCCCCAAAATTTGGGCAACATTTTGAAAAAATGGCACTTTTTTTGCGAAATTTTTAAAAAATTTTGCAAAATTTAGGGTATTTTTGGTCTATTTCTCTGTTATAGTGCTATGATGTATGCATGAAAAATAATGCTGACTATTATGATTGATATTAATGCCCGCTTCCCACTGCAGGTTTAAGGTTTAAGGTTTAAGATTTAACGCAGTTGAAAATTTTCAACTTTTCGGTTTAAGGTTGAAGGATTCAACCAATCAGCTACGAGATGTAGGCGGAGCTTCTTCATTCCCTCAATCAGTTACGAGCTGTAGGCGGAGCTTCTATTAACTGTCAATCAGCAGCGAGCTATGAGTAGGCGGAGCTTCTGCATCCAGCCAATGAATATACAACATTCAAATATCGTTAAACCTTAAACTGACAGTGTGAATGAAACGTTAAATTTTAAACCTTAAACCTGCAGTGGGAAGCGGTATGGCAATGCCAACCTAGCTAAAAACCAAAAAAGCTAACTTTAAATTAACTCATTAGTCTGGTTAAGTAGGGATGTCTTCCTTTAATTAAGTTAGTCAAGGACAGTTTGTGCACACACATAAAGTTCTAAGCTGATATACTCAGCTACGTACAATTCTTCGCTATATATACAACTGATTAAACTTCAAAAATTTACTTTTTTCCTAATATCGGTCAAGTAGTTGGCCCATTTGCGCTTGATCTCATCGACTGATCTGGCGTGACCCCCCACCGCGTTCACCGCATCTGTAACCATTTCCCACGCCTGGCGTTTGCCGCTGTTGGTCACCGTATCGCAGAGTTTGGAGAAAAGTACCTCTTTTTGCTCGTGCACCCCGCGGACCAAAACCTCCACTTCTTGGGATGTGAAATTAGGCCGCCGACGATAAAAGTGATTGTCCTCTGACATGATTAGGGACAGCATCAAAGGAGATTCCAGGATGACGGATTTAGAGAAATATTATTGGGATTTAAGAAATATTAGCTGGAATCTACAATCAAGAAGTTACGCATAAGCGTTAGTGTTAATGTGAATAAAAGGGCCTTAGTTTTATAATATCAAGAGTACATAATAGCTTCTCACTTTATATAGAAGAAGAGTGAGACACTCTCCAGCCTGCCTGTGTTCTAGCACAGGCAGATGCGCTGGTCGTTTTCAGGCTACATGTTGACATTCTATGCAACATGTTGCTGACCAATCAGCGCGTAGATTCCCTGCGTAACACACTTTAGTATATAATCGCTGATGCGTTGATAAGCATTAAGACAGGGATAAAAGCTTAGTAACTCATTATTTATTCATAGACTGCTTTCAAAAACATTAAAAAAGGTTTGCAAATATCTCTACGGATATTTAGGCAAACTTTTAGCGAAATTGAGAAACTTTTGAGATATAAACTTTTCTGAATTTCTTCAAAGTTTCTCAATCAATTTCGCTGAAAGTTTGCCAAAATATCCCCAAAGGTATTTGCAAACCTTTTTTAATGTTTTTACAAGCAGACTATGAATAAATAATGAGTTATTAACCTTTATCCCTATCCCGTTTTCTGATTGGAGCACGTGCACAGGCGTCTGCCAATCAGAGAATAGAAGCTCGCTTCTGATTGGCCAGTCACATGTTGCATAGAATGTCAACATGTAGCCTGAAAACGACCAGCGCATCTGCCTGTGCTATAACACAGGCAGGCTGGAGAGTGTCTCACTCTTCTTCTATATAGAGTGAGACGCTATTATGTACTCTTGATAATATTGAAATTACGCTATTTCAATTAGAAAAGGATGAATTGCAAGCATCAAAAGTACAGAGTCGTCACAAAAATCGCGCCACCTGTTTTGTCTCAGGGTTCAGCAATTTCTGGTCAGAATTTAAGTCTTTATGTACAATTAGCGGACAAAAAAGACGGAATTTAGCACCTTTAGCAAGTTACAGTACCAGTAGCCGTTTATACACACATAGAATGCCTTGCTTATATGACACATCAGTGACCTACATGCAAACAGACCTTAATTTCAATAGTGTCCGAAATTGCAGTCAATGTATAGATTAGAGTCTGACCTGAGACTGCTGAACCAACCAATCCACGCGAGAGAAAAACAGGAGGCGTGATTTTTGTGACGAATCGATGTACTCTTGATGCTTGTAATTAGTTATTTTTGAAATGCAACTGCGTTTTCTTTTTCTATCCATGTCAAGCGTTTTTTGATAACACTTTAGACTTAAGCTTAATTTATACGATTGCAGATTCTTGCGGCACCTGTCACCAAACTTTCATGGGGGGGTCACGTTAGTCGACTGCAGTGAAAACTTTTGTTATTCGCGAAAATCAGGAAGTACATATGCAGTAGATTCTGGAAAGCAATTTACACGATGATTTGTGCAAAAAATTTAGTACATAGCACACGGTGAGGTTAAATTCCATCTCCTTGAAATGCGTCATGACTTGACGCAAAAAAACTGGTGAGCCGATGCCCCTAGGTCAGCTGCTAAATAACATATCAAAACTATTAAGGCCGCGCCAAGCTAGTTTTTTATTGGTCACCATAATTCGCACAGGGCGAAACTTTTGAGAAAACGTTGCAGAACGGGCGAGCGGCATACTTTAACGTTTATCGAAATGAGCATTTAGCAGATTAGATTTAACTGTGGTTGATTTACGAAGCAGCTCAAAGTACTTCTAGTTCAGTGAAATTACAGTAAATTGCAAAAAAAGTCGCTAATTCGTTACTGGTAACAAACTTCGGTTTGTCAAAAACCAAAAAAGGACGAAGGTTTGTCCAAAAGGTATGTACATAGTGTAATGTAATGTAGGTATGCAATGTAATCTCGACACAGAATGAACTAAACCAAAGTGTATATGCTCAGAGATGCACGGGAGCAATCGGCGAAACGGGTTTGCAGCGTTCGGCGGCAAGGCGGGGGATGGCCCCTGAATTGAGTGAAAATTTTGCCGACTTTTCGATTTTTATTTAACTTAGTTTTGGCGCACCTTTGCGGCCGTCAGATGAGGCTGGCGGGTTGAGTCGGAGGGGTGCCCACCACCCTGAGGGGGGCGGGGAATAACCCCCTCCCCCCCTATACGCATCTTTGGTCATTCAACATACACAGAAACACGTGCTTGTACATATTAATTACTAAACAAAGATAGTATGTTGATAAATCTTATCCGTTTTATCCGGAATAGGATGAGTTTAAAATCTGTCAAAGACCTCTACAACAATATGGAAATGATTAATACATAATCGACAATTAGTAACGATCAAAAATGCTGAAAAAAGTAAAATTGAAAACCCTGAAAAACAATATTAAACTTCAAAAACATTTACAAGAAATAGCAAACCACAGATTGCAAAACGAACTTCAAAAACATTAAAAACCTTGACAAACAAGCACGTTTTGCGAGTAGGGTTAAATTAATTTTGAAAAGTTTTTTTGCGACATGCTTGCACTGCTGAGGATATTCTTCGAATATAAAACGCGGCACCAAAATATTTCAACAACGCCAACCGTTTTATTAAACTAAACGATACCACCTCATTCTAAATCTATACTTCTTGGCAGTAATGTCAGGACTAACGGGAAAAAACGTTTTAGTATGAAAAATTATGGTATTGTCTGTTAGCTGCCTACGGTAGCTAACACTCGTGGTGGTCACAATAAATCGTCAACTTGCTTAGCGAGTGGGGTTCACTTGCGCAACTACTTTTTTTTCCGACCAATGGTAAACCAACCGGGGTAAAGTATGACATGTACGTGCCAAAGACCACGTGCCATGGTTAGCTCCAGCTGCCGTGTCGGTCAGCCAAAGACGCCGTGCAAGTTAGACAGTTTTTTGGCATAGTATTCTGACATATAATGGAGCTTTACAGTGCTAAAGTTAGATCATTTTAGTGTCCACATGACCACATCTACATGTATAACATAACTGAATTAGGCAACCCGATGACAACCGCACTATAGTAAGGTTTAACCAACGTCATTTGAAGACAATTTTGTATGGTATCGACACGCTGATAAACAATCAATGAAACATTGTAGCAACCGGTTTCCTTACAGCACCATTGCAGTGAAAGCCCCTGACTTCTCTACGTATTTAAGTACACTTGCTGTAGACAAACGTTGAAGCCTTAATCACAACGCAGCATGAGCACACACACACCCACACAAATAATGCATTTTCTGACCTACCAATTTCTACAGTGTATTTTTACACTGAGAAAGCTTATACGTGTTAATTGGCCTTGTGCATTATAGTATATACGCGGCGGCTGAGGCCGCCGCGTAAAAACTACAAAAAATTACTGTTCAAAACTGAAAGTTTAAAACATGAGTAAGAAAGTTTTATATTTAATCATACAACGCACAGCTCTGAGTTCACTGAACCTATACTGCTGAGAGGGTCTTAAGACTACAATTTGGGCCCAGCACAAATGTTAATATATAATATTGACTGCCCTGTGCGAATGCAGGTCTTAAGAATTCCAGTTTTAAGTACTTAACGCTGTATGCTTGATGTGTGGGCGTGTGTATGTGCGTTCGTATGTGTGTGTGCTGAAACTGTGCGGGTCACATTTGCTTAATGCTAAGCCAAAAGTATATAACATAGTCCCGAGGCTTGGCGTTTATTGATGAAAATTTCTACACAGCGTGGTAGGTATATGCTCAGTGTTAAGGCCATAGTACATAGTACACAGCATATATACGTACGTGTGCGGCTGGGGGCTTAAATTTGAAAGCTAAAATTTGTTCGGATGTCCAACTACATTTACGTATATACTGGCTTCTGCTGTGGTTTAGGCAGGTTAGACTGCTGCTGGGACGTTGGAAGAACACACAAGCAGTATTTTCATGCAAACCTTCCAAGTGAATTTATGCTTTTATGGTTACTTTTGATTAAGAAGGACTCCGCGAAGTTTAACCCTGCCGCTTCAAGTTTTTGCAGAAGAAATTACCAATTTAAATACATATTTTTCAAAAAATACAGGATCTAACACAACACAAT
>JASANF010000900.1:0-16066 GCA_030248245.1 Trissonchulus sp. WLG1_4
AAGGAAATGGCTTGTTATAGCGATAGCGTACTTTAACTGATATTTCTGGCTATGTAGTTTTGTTTATTTATAATTACCTAATTGGCAGAAGAGTTGCCAAAAGTTTCTTTGGTTTTCGATTGGCGATTTCCATGGATTCGGTTCAATTTAATTCAATTGAGATAGCTAAACGTAGCTAAATTTAGTCACTCAACAGTCGCTTTTGAGTTGCCTCAGTTTTTACACCGCAGACAAATAGGTTTTGCCTTTTTCTGGTTTCGAAGTGTAAAAATGAAATCTTTCAGCAGTACTCAGTAGTGGTGGCTCAAAATGACGATGCAAAAGTTCTTTGAGGTTATCTAAAGGTAAATCACCAAGACTGTTTGGAGCCATCAACGCTTTAGGAATAATACCTAGTCGTAGAACCAAAGGTAGAACCAACCACCCTTAAGCAAGGTTCATACTTGTCCTTAAGGACACAGGGACAGGGACAAGGACAAATTTTGGTCAGCTACTGTGAATAACTGACACAAGCGTTCTGGCTAATTTTTTGCATACAATCTGCAAGTGACCCCAACTTTATTCATGCCAAAAGTTGGTATATGTATTTGGCCGGGCAGTTTTCTTGGAATCGCTTAAGGACAGAACGATAGGGGGACAAGGACAAGGACGAGTATGAACCGGGCTTTACTGAGACAGCCCTTTTTTTACCGGGCTTTTTTACTTCATTTTCTATTAGATTAGCAACAATATGTTGTTCGTGCGTGCTGCTATGAAGACATTTCTTAACCATAAATTAATGGTTCCAATGTTCTAATATGTAAGCTGCCAAAAAAAAAAAAAAAAGAAAAATAAAAAAAACAACCCCCCCAACCACCCCCCCCCCCCGCCCCCCCCCCCCCCCAACCCACAACCCCACCCAATCGCAAATACATACATTATGTAGTGCGCACTAATGTAAACTATATCAGTCTTGCATCTCAAAATAATGCGTGAGTTTTTTATGGACGTGTTTTCTGTAACAATGCAACTCGCGCCGTAAAATTGAACCATATACACATCAACAAGCTCAATATGCGGCAAAAGCTTCAGTAAGTATAAAGCATAGACTTTCGAGCACATTGGCCAGAGGCCATCGTAAACCTGTTGGGTCAGCTAAAGTACACTTAGGTACCTGATTCAGTCTATAAGAAGCGTATATTTTTGCAGCCACTAAAACTGCAAAATCTCAGTCAAAAGGTTTTCAATTGTGAAGTTTAATGTTAATCCCTATGCTCTGCAGCATAGGGATTAACATTAAAATTTTTAAAAAATTTTTACTCACGAATTTTTATTTTAACTTGTTCTGTCTCTGTGTCACTTTAGAAGCAACACTGTATTTGTTTTTACGCGGCCCCCTCAGGGGCCGCGTATATACTATATTCAGATTCTGAAAGTCATATGTAACTTTGGGTAGGTCGAATCTTCTGCGTTAAATTACACTACAACGGCAGGTAGGTCAATTGTTACTGACGGAAAGACGGAAGTTTGTTAAGAATGACAGCAGCTGTAACTACAGATACTGCAAAAGTTGCGAACCGGTGGGATGTCGAACCCCCAAACTTCTGACTGGAAATCAGATGCTCAGTAAATGCTTGTCGCACTACCACCTGAGCCAACCGGCCTTAGTATCAAAAGTATGAACATGTAGATACATGGTTTGGAAGATTTTCGATACACCCATGTCAAAACTTGAAATACCTGAGGCCATCCCCTATTTATTAATTTCTTAGTCAGCAGTTTTTACGCGGCGGCCTCAGCCGCCGCGTATATACTATAATGCAAAAGGAATCTTAACACGTATCTCCTATCACAGTGTAAAGTTACACTGTATTATTCGGCAGGTCACAAAATTGCATTATTTGTGTGGGTGTGTGTACTCATGCTGTGTGATAATCTAGGCTTCATCGTTCAGCAGCTTGTGTGTTGTATATGCGATTATATATATCAGGCTGCTAGTGCTCTGTGTGTGTGTGTACAGGCAGAAAATTCTATTATGCAGCGGGCCTCTCACTGTAACACTGTTGTAAGAAAGGAAACCTGTCGTAACAATGTTGCATAGATTTTTTTTATCAGCATGTCCGAATTAGAAAATACTGTCTTCAGATGACGCTTATAACCTTACCATGCTGCGGTTGTGAATGTCATCAGGTTGTTTATATAAGTACATATAGATGCCTGATATATGTTACAGTGTTATACATGTACACGATCTCTAGTTTCGTAATTAACTTAGTAATGACTAAATATTTGATGTATAAACTCAAAAGTTGTTTGGTGGTTTGCCAAAATATTGTCAAACTTTGCACGACGCCTTTCGCTGACCGACACAGCGGCTGACCCTGGCGCCATTTTGGCTTTACATACGTAACATAAAAATCCGAAATTGGGCGATAAAAAATCGTGGATACGTAAGTGAATGTTACGCAAAACATGGACGAATTGTACTCAAAACGTAGACGACTGTAGCTACTATATACATAGGGTAAAAAAAAAAAAAAAAAAAAAAAAAAAAAAAAAAAAACCAAAAAGCCAAAATAAAACATAGCTATTGTAACGTATGAAACTAAACTGACGCCACATTAATTTTCTGAATGTTTTTAACCGTTAGTACTGACGTCGCTGCCTCGAAAATGAGATAAAACTCAGTAGTGGTCGTTGTTTAATAATTGGTTGGCTTTAAAATATTTTGATGCCGCGCTTTATATTCGAAGAATATCCTCGGCTGTGCAAGAAAGTCGCAACGAAATCAATCAAAATCAATTTATCCCTACTCGCAAAACGTGCTTGTTGCTCTACTAAAATTTCGATGCAATACAGTTCGACATACAGTTATCTGCTCCATAATGCATGGGCGGTACCCAGAGATTTTGTGTTGCAATGCCTGGTCATAATCCAAGTTTATCCGACAGTATCATGTGGCTCGTTGGTCTAGTGGTATGATTCTCGCTTAGGGTGCTATAGGTCCCGGGTTCGACTCCCGGCCGAGCCCATTCATTTTTTCTATTTCAAACTTTTTCGAAAAACAGTTTAACTCAATCTTAGACTAGAAAGTTTATTTTGAATATTCCAAACATCCTCCATGAATTTTTATACTGCACATTGTCCAGTACGTGGTTTTTAATTTCAAGTTACATAACCGCTTATAAGACGACCTAGGGGTGTTTTAGTTTCAGATCCAGCTACACTGACATATGTTTAAACGGTTAAAATTGTTCGACTTAATTAATAAAAATCAAAGCCAAATATTTTTACTTTTTTACATACACGTGTGTATACATTGCCTCCGTGGTTGTTAACATAGTCAAAATAAAATCACTAAAATGATTTTCACTCATAACCCAGCAACCACCTTTGGAGCAACTCAGCAGTAAATCTGTGCAAAAATTAAGATTTGAAAATGATTTCATCCACAAATAATGACCGCGTTTAATGTTTCCTCTGGAATATTGACACTCGTGACTCGGGCCTCACAATATAACCACTTCTAACTCAGCAGAAGAGCTTGTTCGAATAGAAGTTCAAGTTCTACTTGATGTTAAAGCATAAAGTTATGAATCTCTGTGGTTGAGTGGTTAGTGTGTTAGTTTTCTAACCAAGAAGTGACTGCTTCGATTCCTAGTGCTTCATTCTTTTGTTAACTTTTGCATTTTCGACTACCACTAATAATGTTCTGTAAGAAGACGAGACTGGGAAAATACAAGGCATTTGGTAGTGACGGATGCAAATCGACGGTAGAAGACGCGTAAAACACACACCGCACATGAACACTTTAACGCTAGCACAGTGTTAGCAAGAGTCATATGCTTCTCACTCTTTGGAGAAGAGGGCTCCCCCGCGTTCGGCCCCCCCCCCCCCCTTTTTAAACTTTAATTTTTCATCTTTCTTTCGCTCCCTCTTTTAACCCTTCCACGCCCCCCCCCCCCGCCCCCGCGTGTTAGGTTTCCAGAATCAAAATTAAAGACCTGTTGGGCTGTGGCCCAACAGGAAAAATATTGAACAATAATATTAGCGGTGGAAAAGATCTTAAATTTAAAAGGAACTGAACGCCTGTCATCCGCATGTCGGCATAAAAACATAATGATAGGTACAGATGTAACGCCAGAATACACGCGTCAAAGCAACTTTTTGTTTAGTTGAGTTAAAAGCTAAACAGGGTTTAATTTAAAAGATCACGCAAAAGCACCGACATTTTCGATTGCGTTACATTAAATGATGTCAACTACACAATTCTAAAATAGAACAAAATAGCAAAATGAGAAAACAAAACATTTCAAACAATAACTTCAACCCGCGCTTGTCAATGCCAGCTGTAGGTCAGGCGGAAACTGGCATCGCAACCGCTAACTGTAGTTTCAATCAGCAGTCTATGGGATTACAATTAGAACGCTTTTAAAATTAGTAAAAATAAATTAAGTAATTGGCTTGAAAATATAAAGTGCATGAGTGGGAAGGTAAAGTGCGTAACACGAACTCCAAAACGACCAAGCATCCAAAACCACCTAAGTCAATTCAACCGTACTCACTAGGTCAAGCTTTGTTGACTCTCTTGATTTGAAAAGCCAACAGTTTTAAGTTTCATTGGCATGCTGACTGAAAAAGTTGTCCAAGATATGTTGCATAAAATTTGGAATCTCTAAAATTAAAACACTTTTTAAATACGGGTTAGAACACTGTGAAACCTAAAATTTACCTATACTAACCACAGTCCACAAGTACCTACATCGTAGTATGCTACTGACAACATGTATGTATGTATGTAGTTAAAGAATGGCGAAGTTGTTCCTTAGAATGTAGAAACCTATCTCTTAGTGCCAGTTTTTAAAATGCGAGAGTTGAAGTTGGATTTTGCAATGGCCAAATGTATATTAGTTTATTTTAATTATGTACTTAAAACTAGGCCTGAGCCCAAGCCTAGCCTCAAAATTAAACCAGATCCTAAGCTTTAGCCATTAACTAAACCTGAGCCCAAACCTTAAGGGCCTTTTTCTAAGATGGACTTAACTGGACTGGACTTAACTGGACTTAATTAAGTCCGGAATTTTGGAATGCAAAATCGGACTTAAGTGGACTTAGGTGGACTTAACCGGACTTAACGCTGTCAGCGGACTTAATTAAGTCCAGTCGCATTTCTAAAATGTCACTAGACTTAAATTTAAGTCCGATCGCATTCCAAAAATACTGCTGGACTTAAGTTGCCGCTGGACTTATTTAAGTCCGACTTAACTTTTTCACGTTTCTAAAATGGACTTAATTAAGTCCACTTAAGTCCGCGGACTTAAAATTACATTTGGGAGGATTTTCAGTCAGCGTAACTTTACTTTCGGACCCCAAGCGCACGTCATGCCACTTGCTAACAATCCACGTCTTGTGACAGTGAAAACCAAGTTATTCGCATAATCAACAGAGCGCTACAACTAACCGGCCTGCAAAGGCTGGGAACAGGCTTGATCGATAGGTGGAAGGTACCTACATGGTATCTTCGTGAAATTTTTGCTATCAAGAAAGTTAAATTACATATAGCAATAAAAACGAAATTATTAGTGGACCTTACGTAAGTCAACATGAACTTCTGTAAAACTAACAACAACAGTCTCAGACAGAATCTTACTGAGCATCTGATTTCAAAGGCTGTGTTCTGGTGGCTGGGTTGGTCAGTTTCGCATATTTGACCGACCCAAATACAAAGGAAATCTATATTCTGAACATAGCACAATACGGGGCCCCTGATAGGGTCGCGTAAAAACAAGGAGATAATCAATGAAAAGATGTGTTATGTGAACAGAAAATAGAAATGTGTAGTTATAAATGCGGCAATATCGAACGGGCGCACAAGTTGTCGAAGGAATAATCACTCGACTGCTTTTGATAAAAACAGAAAATAGTCACGTAGGCCCACACAGTAAGAACATTGTCTTACTTGTAACATAAATACGTAAAACTTTCAGAAACTACCTAGTAACCACAGTTTCTCCTGTTACAGTTTATTCTCTTTTTTATTATAACTCACTGTAGTCAGTATGTACGAAACCGTAATTTTAATTTTGCACGCTTCTAATATTAATGGTAATGTGGGTGAACCTGAGATGAAAAATTTTCCCCTCAGCGCTGACTAACCTATCACCATTCCCGTTCTGACCCATTTGTCAATTGCATGTCAATTTTCTAGCCCAAAACCTCCATTGCTGGAAGCAAGTTTAGCATGAACTGTGCCTTTGAGAGTGTGCCCAGACTTTTCTCTTCTACAGCTATGCCTGCGTTACCATTACGAGAAAAATCATTGGCTAAACGTTGTTCTTTCCATGTTAGCTTGCAGACAGCCCTTTCTTAGCTGATTCTGGATTCAGCTCAGAGTAACGGCATAACAGGCTGACTCGGTTCTCTTTCTCATGCTATATTTTCCTACTCAAATATCAGCGGTTACATAATATCGTGTGCCTTCACAAGAAAAGTCATGACTGTGTGCTAACACTGATTGGATTTTATGGTTTTCTATTGTAGGCTTACTTGAGAATGAAGCCTGTAGGTGTAATGTAGAATTACATGTCCATACCTCAGTCAGACTGCATATGAGAAAATTTTAAGATTCCCTATACAGAAAAAGCTTTTTTTGTTCGGATTCTAATTTATCTGATTGATAACATTAGCGCATAATGAAGCAACGTGCTGAAATATGGACCTTGTATCGTTTTTTTGTTGCAGAGGTAATCAAAAATTCAATTCAAATCTAAACCGTTAAGGTTAATTTTTTCAGTTATATACAGTATACACCCAATTATAGTATGGCCTTTTTTGAAGTCGCAGAATTGTAGTTTTTGTAGCAAACTTTCCTGTTATGTACAAGTTCAGGTTGTTTGGAACTATGCATTATGGTTTTGTTTTTTCTATGTATGTATTTTGTTTACTACATAGTAGTGGATGGATACTGGATAGTATATAGTACCAAAATTGAAACTTTTTTAATATGTGTTTGTACATACATAGAACATCTTTTCGGAAATTTTGGAAGAAAACTTTTTAAATTCTTTCCTTACATTTTTTCCTTTTTTCGTACGTTTTCTAAGTGTTTCGGCATTTCAAGCTTTCTTAACTGATTTTTTACTGGAATTTAACTTCAGTGCACACACAAGACTGTAGTTAGAAATTTAAAACAGTTACAAACAGGCTTGCTAAATTCTATCCATTACTTCCAATTTAAGTAACTTGAGCAGAGTAAACCCCGATACATTTACCTGATTAAAAAACCTCAATTCTGTTGAGTTGATTTTATTTCAGTATTGGCTTATGGTGAACGTTCTTTATACCACATTCATTCTACCTTCATGAACGTTCTTTTACCGTTAGTCTGATAAAGCAAGCAACAAAATCGAATATAGTGAAATAGAATTATTTATTACGATGTTCTATTAGCTTTTTTATCCTCAATAACAAATGCCAAATGTTTTGAACTGATTTGATCATTTTTCCTTATGCGAGTTTCTCGAAAAGGAAAACATATTGTTTTGTTTCTGATATTTCTTGCCATAGTAACTGCTGTTATTTATCATTTAGCAGTTTCGGTAAGTTTATCTTTATATTTAATTAGCTTAAGCTGGCTTGAGACACAGTTGAATTTGTATGAGACTCTAAATTCGTCATCTTCGTCAATTGTTTAGTAGAAAATTCTAGACAATCAAAGATTACATAACACAATACACATTTTGTTATTTTGCTTTAATTTTATTGCACAATGTGGATTTAGCTTTTAGTCTGCTCCTACATTAAATCCAAAGTAACCTAGAATAAAAAGTGTTTTCAGAACGTCAGCCTTCTGACCAAATCATCTGGCTATGGACCAATTCTGGCAAAAACGGCGGCTACTTCTGATTCCTGGTTTCTGAGACTTCGCCACAGTTTTTCGGATTGTTCCTGTTCCGGCCGAGACATCCGGTCGGACTCCATAATGTGCTTCATTCCGCCGTACAATCTGTCGCTGGTTGGACGCCCGTTTTCTTGCAACAACCTGAAACAAATATGGCAGCTGGCTAATCGATCTTCCATGCATGCTTTTTTAGCTGATTCTGAGGCAAGCATTTGTTCCGGTGTTATCAGCAACGTACAAAATATAGCTAATCACGCTAACGATTTTTCACCAGTATTTGATTATTAACAAATAACTACATGGCATTCAAACATATTAAGGATGATTTAATTTACATTTACTTTGTTCAGGTAGTTGCATGTACTGCAAAACCGAACTGCGTTATTTGAAGTTAACAACATGACATCTACATATCTTTCGTAGTTAAAAACCTAAATAAAAAGAAAAGTTAAAAATTAAAAATTAATTGCTTTGTTTACGTACTAATAGCGTCTTTTGCTTTTTAGGCAACCAAATTAACAATAGTAACTAGTTTCCCCTTGGGCAAACCCCAAAGCTTGGAAATGTTGGAAAACCTTGTCAACAGTCGGAACCGCTTTATGCCCGAATCAACTATTGTGGTCTACGGGCTGAATATGACGCCTGAAGGCGCACAAACGGTATTCCACTTGATATACATACATAATGCTACAAAATTAATAATATTATGGCCCGGTTTACACAAACTTACTTTTTACACACTTTTACTCTTCACTTAGGGCCTTATGTAATAAACATATCGTTAGAAATTGATTACAACATGAGTACATAATAGCAAGAGTACATAAAGGGATAATGTATGTATAATGTAATCCTTTTATGTACTCTTGATAATAGGTACAAGTACAATTAGAAATCCTATTGTGTACTCTTGATTCCAACAAAAATGTGCCTACATACTGTTACCTTCAGCTTGCAGTAGCGATTGAGTAGGTACAGTAATACAGTATTAAAAGTGAAGTTACACAATTACACAATAACGAATCAATCTCACCAAGTCATAAAAATATTATCTACTTCAAAGCATTATAAGTGCGAGAAGCCTTTTAAGTATTAACGAGCGATTTCTAGCGATTTGTTTTAGTGATTTTAGTTTTTTACAAAAAAAATTTTACTAAATTTTTACAATTTGTTTTAGATGAAAGACCAGAATATAATTGTGATTAGAAATTTTCAAAATTTAATTCCTGGTCATTTGACTCGATCGTCTCCTTCGTTCGCTCACATTTTTGCAGCCATTGTAAGTTTTTCGTGAAGTTTACCACCAATGCAATGATTATGACAGTACATAATATCAAGAGCATACCTGTATGTCTCACTTTATAGAAGAGAAACACTATTATGTACTCTTGGTAATAGAGCAAATGTTAAGTCATCTAAAAATTTTCTCTGTAATTGGTAACAGTTAAGCTGACTAACTACATATTATGTATAAATCTTATTTTTTTTGATTTTTTTATTATTTTATTAGTAAAGTGAGAAGGACTAAGTGATAAGTAATGCCAACATTATGAATCCAATATTTAGGAACGGCGTTTAACTTATGTACTTATTGTTATTTTCAGCACGCCTATTTAGTCTACAGAAAACCAATATTACTGGTTGATTTGAATTACCAATTTTGGAGGTCATTTTCGGCCCGCCGCCTTACCCAATTTTGTCGCGAAACTGTGTGTCTTGAAACGCCAATAATTTTCTGGAACAAGGCCTACCATTCCCCACCTCATACTTTTGAAAGTAGGAAGATTAGATGCTTACTGAAAAAGAATTAATAAGTCGTTACAAGAACACCAGTTTTATGTTTAGTCCCATGTCGCTATAGAACATGGAGTTACGGCTGTTATGTATGACAGACCCGTAGGTACATACGTATGATGTACTTGAAAGAGAGGACTAATTATGTAACAGGAGAACTTAGCATAAGCATAGTTATGTATTATTAACATTATGTATTTCTTTCTTTTCTTGAAAATCACTTTTTTGTTCAACAACAATAATTTATTAGATGTACATATGTAGGTATTTAATAAGCACTGGTCCTCCTGGTACTGTATTTGTCACACTGTTACTGTCACATCCCTTTCGTTATTGATAGTGACCGCAAAACACTTATGTCACTGAAGTTGTTACACAAGAAAATGTAACTAAATAGTTACGGAGCTGTTCAAGTTACGACTTTTTGTTTGAGCAATATTGAAACGTATTAACTGAGAACTACAGTACTTAGAATAAACGCTATTCATTTTTCTAGATTATTTTCCTCGGAGCACAGGTCCCGAAACTACGTTGTCGGTTTCAGCACTTTATTTACGTAAATCCCAACTCACTTTCGAAGTGGCTAGATGGTAAGTAAATACATTGGGTCAAAAGACTTGTTTCTAACTCTAACAATGTAGTTTTTTATATTACAACTACAAATTAAGCACACATTTTATATCCGATGATCAAGCAAGACCAAAAATTTTATGGACCAACATAACTCCACAACATCATGAGTTAAGCCAAAACGATGGGATGTTTTTACCCAAAGAAATGAACTATTAATAAACTAATAAATTTACAGAAATTCAGATGAAATAACGGTCTTTTCATTCCATTTAATTTCATTTGCTGAAAAAGCTAAAAGTTGTAAAAAGGACAGAAAAAATTGTCATATTGCACCAGTCTGTCCAATGTACGTATGAACAGCAATTTAGCATTTTTTTATTAATTAATTTATAATTTACTACACATTTAGGTTCTTCCTTTGTCTGACTACGGAAGACTGCATTCAAGACTGTGCAATGTATCCAACCGTGCCTTGTGGTGATCTATTGCTAAATATTTTGCTAAATGAACTCAGTTCACAGTATTCCGAACCTATTGACACTTTTATGCAACGGGTTTCCAAGCCCGTAACCGGTTGCGCCGGATTCTGGTGCTTTGCATTTTATTCTTTCTTGTTATTCATTGCAGTTGTAACTTTCATTTCTGCTGCTGTTGTTATTATTGTTTGGGTGCTATAAAGATTGAAAAAACAATAAAGCTTTTGTAAAAATCTTAGCGGTTACTGTAGAGAGTTGTCCCAACTCTGAAACTTTAGTGGGAGAATCTCCTTCGCGAGTATGTACTTGTACCCCCCACCTTAGTAACCCTCTGACGCTACAAGGGGGCGTGTCACGTGCCACCTAAACATTTTTCGGTAAAGATGAAACACCAAGGGGCGACCGTAGTGAATTTAAATAATTTTTGGTTACGAGTTTGGACGAAAATTTATTCCTAAGGGTAATTTGGGTTCCTAATTCCCAATCTGGGGTTAGTTTTTGGCTGTGGCTCTCCTCTGAGTTGTACTACGGCCCCAAAATGTGCCCCACATGGTTCAAAATTTGTCACTTTTCGAAATTGAGATTTTGGTGTTTTTAGAGGTATGTAATTTGGGTGAGCATTCATTCGCTCGACTTTCAATTGCTCGACTTTCATTTGCTCGACAAAAAATTACTAAATTTCCAAAACAGCCAATGTTTACATTAGTTTGCGATTGCTCGACTTTCAGATGATCGTCAGCCCTTTAAATTCAAATTCAAATTCAGCCCCGTCTGCAAATTCTATACAAACCAAGTATAAAGTACATATCTGTCGCACTGTAGCGCACCGGAAAAAATAGTCCAACAATCAATGACTGCTCATCATTCTGATCTGATCACACAACATAACATAGTGCATTACAGCTTATGTACAACTATTTTCGTCTATACCCAACAAGATTTCTTTCGGTTCCTCGCTACAGACCATTATTTCTATGTTAGTCTGCGTGAACGGCCCACTGAGCAGACTGTCAATTGCGCCACCCTTTATTTACTTTTGCCCAATTACGGTTATCTCAAGCCGACAATATTACGCACGGCAAATTACCTATTTCCTTTGCATTTCTGGGTCGATTGCGCCACATCAGTCTCCAAGGGTTTGCTTGTGCAAATTTTGTTGTTATCGGGTCACTGTGGCTCAATATGCTGCTCAACACATTAACTGGAAATACGGTAAACCAAAGGAAATATAGAGATAAGGAGGATATGTAACAGATATTTGTGCCGCGTTAATGGTGACCGATAAACAAAAGCGTCAAACAACGTGTATGCTACATTTAACCGACGCAAACACACAACATAACAATTAACGTGGCTGGGCTGATGTCCTGATGTTAACGGGCTGGGCTTAGTCCGTCATCGGTTAACGGAAAATTTTCGGCAACCCAGCTAAATACAAACGGAGTCGGGTCAACGATTAAATCGAGTTATGGTCTTCTTCACATACCGAATCGAAAACACCTTTACATATCCCCACGCTTGACTACGTCTACACTACATAGCTTGTACCATGAATAAAATACAACACAAATTATAGAAGATTCATTCATTAATAAAAATAATAAATCAATAAAAATCAACATTATTGCAAGTATGACAACAAACCCGTACAGATAGAATGATAACACACAAAATGTACAAATTGACTTTAAGCAATTACTTTGGCATACTATTGCAACAGCAAAGTTTCACACTAACACTAATTACACCATAGTCATGGATCATCTCGAACGCAGGATAAGGCGGTATAATAATAAATCTTGACAAAAATATAACACGGTTGAAAAGGCTGACCAAAAAATGTTGAACACTGAGACAAAATAAAATATGTAATTTCCTTACGAAAAAAGCAAATTTCATCCATTCAAGAGTACGTATTGGGAGTAACTGCTAAAATCACGCCACCTGTTTTCTTTCAGTGCTTAACCTATTTTGGTCAGACTATAGTTGTCGCCCATTCGCCAGCGATTATTTCTAAATTAGGACACAATTATTGCAGAAGGTGTCTCAACACACAAACCAAAATAATCAAACTAAAAATTACGGTAGAGCAAAGTAAGCCATAGTGGCTTCAGCACATTAAAACAGCATGTTGGATTCTAGGGGAACAAAAACTACTGCAATGCGTCGGTTTGTGTAAAAGCTGACATCCAAAAGCCACAAGTTTACCACAAATTACCCGTTTTTATCGTTAAAATATTATACAAAAAAGCGCTAGATGGTTCCACAAGGAAAAACTGTTTTCTCCTGAAGCAATCACATGCGACACTTAACAAAACAGAAGTACAGAAATCTTCATGTTCATACTGTACCAAAACTTCCAAGGTAATTTTAAAACCAAAAGTTTTGGTATCAAATTGATTTTTTTCTTTTCGGTAATGTATGTAGGTCAATCTACTGAATCTATGCACTTCACCCACAATTAGCCATCACATATTAAGACTGACTGTCTGTAAGAATCGACCCAGGCAGGGACGTAATTTTTTCGACCATCTTCGATTTGCTTCAAATTTACATATATGGTAGCCCTATATGAGTGTATAAACTGTGCAAAATTTTAGCTTTCTCCCATCTTCCTGAGGCCAGAAATGCTCTCCCAAAATGTGCGTGCTTAGTCATTTTTTCCAAGTTTTGATCAAACTTGCTTTTCCGTTTATATCTGGCCAGTGCTACACAAACCAAATGTCATATTTTAGTAAAATATTTACTATACAATACAAAATATTTGGGAACTTTCAAATTTACTCTACCTTGTTCACTTTTTGAGAAAATAAATTTTGACTGTGCCAATTTTAACGCTTACGAATGAGCATTTTTCATGTTTTTGATTAATAACTCGCAAAATACTTAGCAATCAAAGTTTTGTTTATTATACAAATATAGACACATATGTCGGTTATTAGTGTGCAAAAAATCAGCTAAATCGAAGTAGGGGTATTGAGCGATTTTTAAGCTTGAAATGTCCAACTTAGATTAGCATTCATTGCAACTATGCCTAGTATCATTTAATTCATCGTTACATATACCACACCCATTGATATGATATTCATTGTCAAAATAGTCCACATAATGTACAATTATATCATGTTTATTAGATTCTGATTACAAAATTTTCGGATCCATTATGGCTCAGAATTTGAAATATGTTTATCGTTCCAAAGCTACTTTTTTTCGTTTTTGCCTTGTAATTTCGACAATACTTAGCAGTCAAAGTTTTATTTATTATACAAAAATAGACATACATATTGGTTGTCTGTGTGTAAAAAATCTGCCAAATTGAAGTAGTGGTAATGAACTATTTTCAAGCTTGAAATGTGTTACTTAGATTAGCATTTATTGCAACCCTGCCTAGTATCATTAATGCACCGTTACATATACCACACCCATTGGTATGATATTCACTGTCAAAATAGTCCACATATTGTACAATTATATCATGTTTATTAGATTCTGATTATAAAATCTTCGGATCCAACCTTGGATCGATACGTTCACGACATTGCTTCAATGCCCATCCGACTCCGAGAGATATCTCATTGTTTATTTCGGCGTCAGTTTGAAAATCATTGGCAAAGTCGGTTAGCTCTGATAAGAATGGTTGTCCTTGAATTGCTTCCAATGCGTTGGCGCATGTACGAACCGCGATGCCACGTAGTGTTATTCATTGTGCCACATATTTATGTTTTCATTCTTTCATTCAAAGAGCACCACACTGTAGCTTTGGCTCGCCCCAAATGAACTCAGCTCAAAGTCATAATAACTTGCAATTCCTGGAATTAGAGTTTGTGACCGGCCGCGAAAGCCGCCGGCCGACCGGCGGAAAGTTCGGCTTGGCGGCCGGATTTTTGATCCAACCCATTTGATCCAAATCTAGAGTGTCATTTTGGCATACCTTAGCCTGCCGGATTGTTATACCGGCCTAATTTTGTCAGTCGATTGAATCTGGCCGGCCGGCCGGTGCTTTTAACCGGCCGGCAACGATCCGGCCGGCAAAAATTTCGACCGGTCACAAAAACTAGACGAGCTTTGGCTTTTTTTTTATTTTTGCAATTCAATAGTTCCGCGAAATACCGATATGAATTTAATGCCACGATGAGAGGAAACTGCGAGCACAAATTCAGCGGCATTGGTGCACCAGTGATTTTCATGCACATACAGTTAAATATGCTGTTTCACGTAAGATGTCACACGGTCGCCAGATTATCCAAAATCTCTGATATATATCAGTCAGATTCTGAGAAAATCGAACAGCTAGTTAGAAGTGCCGATGGTCAAAAAATGAATTGCTAAAACTTGCTATTTGTTGGCCCTAGTGGCCTACTATTGTGGCAAAATATTATAGCTACAATGCAATCTTTCGACTCAAGACGTAGAACAAGGCTAGTTAGAAGTGCCGATGGGTCAAATGAATTCGGTGAAAACTTTGCTGGATTTGTTGGCCCTGTGGGCCTCTATTGTGGCAAAATATTATAGGCTACAATGCAATCGTTTTCGACTCAAGACGGTTTAAGATGCACATATATCACATATATATGATATATATATATATATATATATATATGAATATATATATATCATATATATATATATATATATGTACATATATATATATATATCAGGGTTTTTTTTCAAAAAATTTTGTGTGCATAATTGTGCAAAATTTTAATTTTAGTGTGCAAAATTTTATTTTTTTGTGCAAACTGTAAATGCGTTTTCCTCGCCTATATAGAAGCAAATATACGCGTTTTTATACCTCTAGAGATACGTACGTATCATTGGCGTACCCAGAAAAAAATTTCGAGGGTGGGAATGAGTTTTCAATTTTTGTAATGGGACAAAAAAGGCACTTTTTAGCAATTTTAACACTCATAAAACGTCTTACAAACGCAAGATTACTAAACCAATACGTTGCAGGGGTCTGGGGACGGCAGGCCCCAGTAAAAATTGGCGATTTTTTCATATTTTTGAATCAGAAATTTTTTTTCAGACAGCAAAATTGAAACAAAAGATAGTAAGTAACGTCACATCAGACAGTGTGTATATAACGCAAGTAAATGTAGCATAATATACTTGTGTAGACATGCAAATGCAGCATAATGTACTCATGTATAAATACGTAGGCGTTGTTGAAAGATATGTAATAACAAGGCTTTGTATACCACAAAGTTGCAGGGGTCTTGGGGCTGCAGCCCCCGGAAAAAAAATGGGAAAAATTTTGAATTTTATGCCAAATTTGGTCAATTGGAGATGCGTCAGATAATTTTTCCGACCAGACCATCAAACCCAAAGAAAGGGGACCCTTGTG
>JASANF010000901.1:0-16100 GCA_030248245.1 Trissonchulus sp. WLG1_4
ATTAGCTTTGTTTTTGACCGAAAAATGCTAAAATGTGTCGTTTTTTTGCGTTAAAATCGCAATTGAGTGCATATTAACACATTTCAAAAAAACGAAAAGTCTTTCCCCTCCCCCCGAAATTTTTTTCTGGCTACGCCACTGGGCACAGCCCCCCTCAGCGGTTTGGGCTCCTCCTCGGATAAAAATTTCGGGGAGCGGCCATAGCACCCCCCTCCCCCGGTGGACAACATTCAAAAAATTTTCGGGCAAACAGCCAAACAGGTACGTTGGCTCCTCCCTTATATGGATCCTGGCTACGCTACTGCTGTCCCCACTACTTTCAACTGCAACAACTTCTTTGGGTACACGGCCGGAATTATGTTATGATTATTCGTAAAAAATTCAAATTTACGTGAAGTAAAACTAAAGAGGGAGTGGAACGATATTTTGTGCCCATAGTACGAATTTAGATGTGGTTCCAAGGAGAGATCATAGTATTTACTGAGACGAGATAAAAGTTAAGTGTTAGAGGAACTTATTGAAGACAGTGAGTTTATTTTCAGATTAAATTGAACACTTTTTAATGTAAACCACTTCGTCAAAAAATGTGAAAATCGTTCCCGCAAATTATATATACAGCATTTGTATGTAGCAAAACAATTTGCCCGTTTGCGATCCCAACAATTTTCTCCATTCCCATCAGATCTCAAATTCTGGCACTGGCTTCGTCTTTGCCCCCATATATTATGCCAATTTGCATGTCCTGGCCAGTGGCCGCCGCAATTCCGCAGCCACATTGGTAATGAAGAGACATGCAAAAGCTCAGTCAAATTTTGCAATTGCGCAATGCTGACTTTGTGTCTGTGGAATTTTGTAAGCTTATTTGGGCTAAAATTTGACTATTAAAAATTTGCACACTACAAAAGTAAAATGCACAGTCAAAAAGTATTTTGCACAGATTTTGCACACTTTCACAAACGAAAAAAAAACCCCTGATCTGGAAATATTACAAAAAATTTTGACATTGGGCACCGTAAAATGACTACAATTGTATTATTCGAGACGTTTCAGAGAATTTTTTTGGGACGGGCAACAAAAGACAAAGGGAGCTAGCACCCTTGTGGCCTTGTGCTAAAATTCACGGAGAAAAAAATTCCGACTGCACATTAAACAATTAAAGCCTGTTTCACACGGGGTGGATTTTCAAGGGGATCCCCCTGGGGATCCCCTTGCGTCCCCACGCGTCCCCTAGAAAATCCCCTTCGGTCCCCTTGCGTCCCCTCGGGGATTCCCGTGGGGACGCGCGGGGACTCCCACGGGGATCCCCATGGGGAAAGTCCCCTTGAAAATCCACCTCGTGTGAAACAGGCTTAAAAGGTGCGCGATGCACCTATACATACCAATGCATACGGGTGCGTAGCCAAGATTTTAAAAACGGGGTTTTAAAAACGGGGGGGGTCGCACCTTGTACACTTCTTTGCTCACTTTTTTATACTCACTGCTTATTATTTTTTTATTTTTTGCTCACTTTTTTGTAGAGCACTCACTATTACATGAACAAAATGTAATTTTGGTCATTCAAATCAAATAAACCCACAGCTGCGGGGGTCTGGGGGCGGCAGCCCCCAGAAAAACAGGGAGATTTTTAAAATTCATAGGTCGAATTTGGTCATCTAGAGACGTAACAGAATTTTTTCAGGCAAGAAAACTAAAACAAGAGATGGGAACGTCACATCAGTGTATTACACTAGCAATTGCAGCATAATGTACTCTTGTAGACATGTATAGGCTTTGATGAAAGTTAATAACAAGGAAGAGTAAGCCACAGAGTTGCAGGGGCCTGGGGGCGGCAGCCCCCAGAAAAAAATTGATTAAATTTATGATTTTTAGGCCAAATTTTGTCAATTGGAGACGTATCGGAAATTTTTTTCAGCCGACCATAAAAAGCCAAAAGAGGGTCCCTTCAGAGCGGTGAGCAGAATTCGAGCAAAATTTCAATTTTGGTGAGCAAAATTTCAAAATCTTGAGCATTTGCCCCGTATTTTGCCCAAAAAACCCCCTGATTTTTGTTAATTGCATTGTTGCACCATGCTTTGCATCCTATTGCATTATACAGAGTGCAAATTACTGCCAGTTTTGGCCATTTGTTTGAGTATTTCAACTGAATTTTGTTAGTCTTTGTTTTATATTTTGTGGTTTTTACGCGATAAAGTACGGGTTTAACAGAATGCCCAATATTTTCACTTAAAATGTTTTCCTGCGTGATGTTATTATTAGTTTGTTATTTTTATTTTACGGTTTTTAACTTTGTTTGAGTAGGACAAGATAGATTTTCATTGTTTAGTTAGTTTGATTAAAAGACTGATTGGTTAATTAATTATACAATTTTGATGACATGTTTTCGCAGAAACAATGGTGAAGGTTGTAAGTTTAGTAGCGTAGTTCCAAGAATAAAAAATTGTTTTGTTAGCATCCCAAAATTTGTGAGACATTTTGGTTTATCTGTTGTATTTAGAGTCTTGTCGAAGTGGTATATTTTTGTTAATTGCAGTGTTCTGCCTTTTTTGCGTTATTTTTTGTTTCTGCAGTTTTTGGCAACTTGTTTGAGGTACGGGTTTAGCAGAATGCCAATATTTTCACTGAAAATGTTTTCATGCTTGATGCAATTATTTGTTTTATGTTTTACGGTTTTTAACTTTGTTTGAGTAGGACAAAATAGATTTTCATTGTTTATATTATGAAAATCTATTTGCCATTTTTATAAGCCTATTATTAGGACAACCTTTTAGTACATATGTGAACTCTGTGAGGACATTTTATTGAAATTTTTTATTTTAATTTCTCGGAGATGAACCAAATGCTGGGATTTTCACTGGTATAAGGTTGGAAAAGTCCTTGGACCTTGAGGTTTCGACTACCTATATAAGTGAAATTTGCAGCTTCTCCGATTTGCTTCAAGCCTTCAAATTTGCACACGTTGTTACATCCACGATGGCGCATCGCAGATGTAAAAACTTGGAACGAAAGTTATTGCCAATTTTTGACTGGGGAGTCCCCAGTGGCGACTCCTGAAAATTCAATTTTACGTGTAAATCATTTTTTCAACAAAACTGTTTTTTTGTGTGCACAAAGCGTCCTTTCATCCGAAATTTTTGTTAATACTGACGAAGTTGATTTTTATACCATTCGATAGCCTAATTTCATATCTCAACCACTATGCTCTATAATCCATTTTTTTAAATTTATGCCCATGGCGTGTGCAATGATGCCAAATGTAAAGTCACTCAAATTTGGCGTGCCAAAAAAACTACTAATTTTTTTACATTTTGCCCTCGATTTTAGATATGAAAATACATATAGAAAATCCGGATCATTCGATTTTGCGCATATGTGGGCAAGTGCCGAGTACTATGCTGTGTTTCAGTTTGATTGGCGTATACTTTCATTCGCTCGACTTTCAATTGCTCGACTTTCATTTGCTCGACAAAAATTTAATAAAGTTCCAAAACAGCCAATGTTTACATTAGTTTGCGATTGCTCGACTTTCGCTTGATCCTCGGATCTTTTAATTGGACCCCTATTGTCTGTTTTATAATCTTAGTGTCTTCGAATGCTCGACAATTTTAACGTGACAATACTCCATTCACGTGTTTAATTGAAAAAATTTACAACTCTTGCACGTGAATATAACCTGTCATAAATAAATGGACAGTTTAGGAGTGAACAAAAATTTATAACCCTATTGAAAAGTTTTTTCAATTAAACAGGTGAATGGAGTATGGTCACGTTAAATTTGTCGAGCATTCGATGACACTAGGATTATTAGGACAGACAATAGGATCCAATTAAAGGGCTGACGATCATCCGAAAGTCGAGCAATCGCAAACTAATGTAAACATTGGCTGTTTTGGAAATTTATTAAATTTTTTGTCGAGCGAATGAAAGTCGAGCAATTGAAAGTCGAGCGAATGAAAGTACGCCAATCAAACTGAAACACAGCATAGTACTCGGCACTTGCCCACATATGCGCAAAATCTAATGATCCGGATTTTCTATATGTATTTTCATAGCTAAAATCGAGGGCAAAATGTGAAAAAAATGGTAGTTTTTTTGGCACGCCAAATTTGAGTGACTTTACATTTGGCATCATTGCACACGCCATGGGCATAAATTTAAAAAAATGGAGTATAGAGCATAGTGGTTCAGATATGAAATTAGGCTATCGAATGGTACACAATCTGCATAACAAGACAGTGTGCGTTTTTATAAATCTTTGATTCGCCAGGATTTTTTAGCTTGATTTCAGTGTAAATCTGTCTGATTTTTCAATACAAAACGAACCTGCGTATAAGCTAGTCGAAAAATTTATTTCACCACTTCAGAAAACGAAACAGGTGATTACGAAATGAATGGATTTTAACTATCAAGAGTCCACTAGCAAGTATGTAGTCGCAGAAGTCATGCCACTAAAATAAGTAAGTGGCACATCAATTTTTTGTCAGACTTTAGTCTAAAAGAAGTTTAAGTTATTTAATATCTTTGTAATTGCTCAATTAATTAATTTGTAAGCTGTCTGGGCCGAGGGGGGTCTGTCGATAATTAGGTTTGATTTGTAATTTTTGACCAAAAAGTCAAAAATACATAAAATTTTCGGCTCAGTTTTGTCAATTTTGCTAAATCAAGAAAATAAACGGCGATTCCCCTTCTCGTATGTGTATCTATTTGTGGTCTAGTCCAAAGCAAACGATTAGATTATAAAACCTTGACAGAATTTATAGCTCATGAAAGCATATATTATGCAGCCGCACTTGGTCATACAGTCCCGGCCATAACTAGGGTTTCTTTTTTCGCGAATGCGAAGGCTCTTTCTTCGCGCCTTCGCGAAGTTTTCCCGATCATAAGTATGTAGTGTGCTTTCTTCGCATTCCTTCGCAGGTCAAAAGGTTAGCCTGCTTGAACACATAGGCGTAAATATGCGTAGCGTACGTATTTCACGCATATGTACGTAGACTTAGCCTTAGCTTACCAGCTGTTTATATTTTAGCATTAGCTTCGCGATAATTAAATGTTCTCAAATTCGCGAATGGCCTTCGCTTCTTCGCCTTAGCTAAGACGAAGAAACACTATTTCTGGCCGGGACTGTATGACTGTAGTCATACCAAGTAATTTTAACAATGCACAGAATTGTGTTGATCTAAGTCAAAGATCAGTCAAGTGTAAATTACATTAAAACATTAAATTAGCAAGTGTGTTTTCATCTATTGCGTTTAATGTATGTATTTGTGTGCATTCATTTTCATTTGCACTGTGACCAAAGGGTTTCGCTTCTAAAATCTTCACTTCATTGTTTGGGTGTTGCGTGCTCTGTAAATGTATATATATATCGTGCTGATATTAACTTGTGAGTAAAGTGTATATAATTTGTTGTCTTATTTCAATAGATTACACCAAGAGTACATAATCTTAAGAGTGTGACACTGGTCACGTTTGTGGCCTAGCAGCGCGGACATGCTACGACCATTATCTCCCGAAAAAGGCCACAACTGTGGGGGGGGGGGTACCCCCCTACACGAATGAAGGCATAGCCCTCAACTGTGGGGCCGTGGGGGGGACCCCCCCCCACAAATCAGACCATAGGTCTCAAACGTGGGGGGGACTCCCTCACAAGTGAGGCTATACCCTCAAATGTGGGGGGGACTCCCCCACGTTTGTTTCAACTAAAAAATGCCCCGGAGACGCCCCGCCGCCACTTTTTGAGGTAAAATTTCGTTCCTAAGGGTATTTTGAGGTGCTGAACACGATCCTGGGTCCATTTTTGCCTAGAACCCTCGTGGACCCCACCAAGCCCCCCTCCCCAGGGTACCATGCCTCAGGGGGGCCAAAGGTGTCAAATTTTCGAAATTGAGATTTTGCTGTTTCTCGGGGTAATTTGAGCCCCTGAACACGAATCTGATGTCTATTTTTGCCTAGGACCCTCCTGGGCCCCCCTGTGACCCCCTCTGGGTGGGTACCTCCTCTAGGAGGTCCTAAGGCGTGAAATTTTCGAAACTGTTCAGTAAATTTTGAATACTGTGGGGTGAATAAAAGAAAAAACCCAACAATTTACTTGTTTGGACTTCCATGATCAGATCAGAATATTCAGGAACACAAAAAACCCTTAGAATGAGCTTTTCACCAAAAAACTGTTAAAAAATTTTCTACCGTAAGAATTATACGTACCTAGTAGGCTAGTACATACATATCTGTAACAAAGCCTCGTAAAAATCTGCTGCCTAGATGGTGTAGCGAATAGTAGTATGGAAAAGAAAGCCGCCTGACATATTTGACTCCAAGAGGATCCTAGACGGAAGTGGACTCCGGAATCGTGTTCAGGGGCCAAAATAACACTGAGACATGAAAAATTTCAATTCTTGAAAAACTTACCCCAAGTTGGTATTGTAGCCCGCGTGGGTCAACCGGGTCCGCGGTGACAAAAATGAACCCCAGATTCGAGTTCAGCACCTCAAAATACCCCTAGGAACAAAATTTTACCTCAAAAAGTAGCGGCGGGGCGTCTCCGGGGCTTTTTTTAGATTGCACCAAACGTAAACGTGGGGGGGGGTTCCCCCCACATTTGAGGGCTATCTAGTATCTATGCCTTCATTCGGGTAGGGGGGTACCCCCCCCTCACAGTTGTGGCCTTTTTCGGGAGATAATGGTCGCAGCATGTCCGCGGCGGCCAAGCTGGGGTGCAGAAGAGTGCCCTACTCTTCTTATTATGCACTCTTGATTACATAGATGACAAGTACAAGTACATACCTACGCCTTGGCGAGTAGAGAATTTTTTACAGTTTGAGACTTTCTCGTAGTATAAAGTCCTTTTTACTCTGACAATGTAAAGAATGCGGCACATTTGGAAATTTTGTAGGCTGGGAACACGTGAAGCTAATCAAGGAGGTTCAGCAATGCCTTTGGGACTGAAAAGGCTGTAACCATCGTAACTGTAAGGGTTGATTCATACTTCTATATGGACATTGGGACATACGGGCAAACGGACGAACGGACATCCGGACAAAATGAACGGCAGAACGGCGTCTGATTCATACTTTCGTCCGATTAGCCGTATGCCCGTTTGCCCTTCAGCCGTATGTCCGTTCATCCCTATACTAAACGGCACAATTTCACCTTGTCCGTATGTCCGGCAAAGTTAAATTTAGTTCAACTCTGCCCGAAACTTTCGGGCATACGGACAAACGGACATACGGCTCAAAGGTATGAATCACTCCTTTGTCCGTATGCCCGTAGATCCGTATGTCCGTATGTCCCAATGTCCGTTTGCCCTAAAAAGTATGAATTGAAAAAACGGACGAAATGTGCTTTGTCCGTATGCCCTATGGCCGTTTGTCCGTATGCCCTATTGAAGTATGAATCGACCCTAAGTGTTTTGAAGTCGCAGTTATCAAGTGATCAAGACACTTGATAACATCAAAACTTGAAACAGGAACATTGATGCTTTTGCTAACAGACAGACGTTCATCAATGGGGTCAAGGGTGTATCGGTCCTTCGAGCTGTCCGATCTCCAGCGACCCTGTAATTTGATGAGGCGACTGTACACTTTTGCTCTGTGCTCTGTGGGCACTTGTTACCGCTCCACTTTGGAAGCTATGGTTGCCAAAAAGTGATGGGTTAAGGGGGCGCTCTGAGTAACTTCCAATAAATAAAATTGCTATAATTTTTTGTTTCTTGTTGATACGAACTTTTTTGCTCAAGTGAAATCAAGATGAACACCAGGCAAGCATTTTTGCAAAGTTTTATGAGTCACGGAATATTTTAACAAATTTTATGACTGCATCAAAATTGAAATTTTGAAAAATTTGACTAATTTTTGAAATGACGTAGCTCAATGCTGCCTCAACCAAATTTAACAATCTATAGCTTAAATTAAAGACAATTATCTTGCCGAGGTGCCATTTTTGTCGAATTTTCGTTACCGGCGACAAATTTTTAGTTATTTTAATTTCTATCAAAAGTGACGTTTTATAAAGCCTATCATATTGCGCCAAATCATAATAATTACAATTAAAGAAGTTCGGCACCTCCACCTACATCTGCTCTAACAGTCTGCAAAGTTTCAAGCAGATTGGTTTTCGCAGCTGACAGTAATTTTAAAAAAATGTACACTATAGCCCAATTTCAGAAACCTGAAGTTTGCCTACACATACGTATTTTTCAAAAAATAGAGCTAATTTTTCTGTACTGAAATCCGTTGAGAAAAGTTTCAGAAGCCAAAAAGTAGCTAACGAAAAATTAGTTTGAAAAATAGTGTATTTTTGTCAATATCGGTCAACGTATTCTGGATATTTTTTTAGAAAGGTTTGCCTACAGAAACGACTTTTTGAAAAGTTGCAACTAGCAATTAGCTACAAAGAACTGTTTCAAAAAGTACCAAAAGCCATATAGAATTTTTTGGTATATCGATTTAAAGATTTTTTCCCATTGAAAAATAGGTTAAAATTTCAAGTTGAACCAAATTGGACGTTATATACATCAAATGAAAGCTAATTTAATTTGCAACAAATTTTCTTCTTGAGTTAATTAACGAAAACTTACGTGAAAAATTTTATCGCCCAAAGTCGGTTATTCAGAGCGCCACCTTAAGGCCGGAAGCTGCCGCCATTTTTCGAACGAGAGTGCAGTGCGGACGTTGGAGTAGGAAAAAAGAAGTCCGTTGGGGCGACTTCTGGTGGTGGACTGGAATAAGAGGTCTGTTGGATTTCTGATTTTGGCCATCAGGACATATCGTTGAAGCATGGTCTCAGCCACTAGTCTCAGGGCAGACCAAGGTCGTAGACATATGTCATGGACAATGTAGACATACTGGCCCTGACGGAACTGGTCGTTTTTTGCGTTTGGCAAATGAACGATCACATGGCAAGAGTTTGGTGCAATTGTCAAATCCTGAAGTCGGACCTGTTCGAAGTAGCGAAAAAACCAGCGTAAACCAAAACACAGAACAGGACACTGCGCAATTGCACCAGACTTCCCTGTGTGCTGTCTAACGAACGACAGCGAAATGTCGAAAGTGACTGAGTATTTTCCTTGGCACAATTTGTCGGCTCAGAAGTCAGAAGGCGTCGCAGACCGGCCGTGACCAAGGTGCCACGGTGTAAATTTCTCTCTGTGAATCTCTCCCCCCGGAAAAATTACCCAAAGTGCAATTTTCCCCCCCCCCCCCCCCCCCCCCCGGAGACCGTATGGTGGAGGAAGCGACGCTAGACAGGACGGCCACAATGATAGGGTGAGCTGACCAGTGACCACCATGATATGATAGCCCGGTGTCACAAGGAAATTTTTCCCCCGTGAAATTTTTCTCCCCGGAAAAATATTCCTAAAGTCTGACCAAAAAGTGTATGTATCGAAATTCATTGCTTCATAGCAGCTTAGTCGTTTGAAGTAACCCCCATAATGTATATATCATTCGAAAGCATTTTTAATGGAGATTTTGATAAATTTGAAATATTTGAAAATCTATTTTTCTTGCTAAAATTAGCTCAACATTTTTCAAAATTTTTTATGTGATATGTACATGAAATTGAAGGAAATTCACTTCTGAACAACTTTTGTTCTTACGATGCATGTTTATTTTTGCGCGTTTTCAAAATAATGGCTTTCAACATTTCAGGAGTGCCACCTTAAGGTGGCGCTCCGAATAACTTCCATAACTTTATTATCTTATAAGTCGACGTAGGTTCTAGCTCGAATGAATTTCGTTTAAATATATTGAAGCCTGTTACAAAGCTCTGTTTCTGAGTAAGTTTCACGTGGCTGCTGCCTTGTTCTGATTTTTTATCACCGATTGAAAATTTCTATTTTCGCTAAATGCGCATAATTTTTCAAACGGCATAACTGAGCGAAACTTTGTTCAAATTTCACGATCTAAAGCTTAAACTGTAGGTAATTATGTTGCCGAGCTGTATCCTTTCTTATAACTTTAATCCAATTGTTTTGGCTCAAAATACACTAGTTTTTCTAAAATTGGTCAACTTGAAATCGCTGCAGAATTTTACCAAAAACAGAAATCAACATTTTCGAAGAAGGTACACCTGAATCTACTTATTTTCTAACTTTAAGTCAAATTTCACAATGAAAAAACGACATGGAGGAGAGCTATCACGATTCAAATAAGGCTATTGCCGATCAGAAAAGTCTGAGGTTTGCCCACACAAACGACAGTGTCAAAAAATAGAGCGTATTTTTTAATGCAAATAACCATTGAGAAAAATTGGAGAAGCCAAAAAGTCGCTAACGAAAAATTAGCTTGAAAAATAGTGCATTTTTGTCAATATCGCTCAACGTAATTTGAAAATTTTTTTACAAACGTTTGCCTACACAAACAACTTTTTAAAAAGTTGCAGTCACCTATTATCTGCGGAAAACCGTTATCAAAAGTAACAAAAGCCATATCCAATTTTTCGGAAAGTCGATTTGAAGATTTTGCATATAAAAATTTAGGTCAAAAAATTAATTTCAACAAAACTACATGTTATGTATATCAAACGAAAGCTAATTCACTGCTGAACAACCTTTCTACAAGAACAAAGACCTGAAAACGTGACTGAAAACTTTTACTGCCCAAAGTCAGTTATTCGGAGCGCCACCTTAAGGTGGTACTAACGAATGTGCAGTGTTTTTTAACAGCCTGGTATTCCATAAATGATTAACATAAAAGCACATTCTTTATACCGTTCGAAAGAGCTGCTTTTCTTCTATATTTATGCAAAGTTTCATTGCACAACTATAAATATGATTTGTATGGCACGTGTTAAAAGTGGACCAATTTGGCATTTTTGAGCACTTTCAAATCTGGCCACTTTTTGAAGAGTTTAAACAATAAAAACATGCGAAAAATGGAATGAATATTTAATAAATTTAATAAATTATCTAGACCCAAAGTGCACGATTTCATGATTTGTCAAATATTAAACGAAATATAAGCTTTCAAAGTCAAAAGTGTCTATTCACACGCAACTTTCAGGTTCTATATCTACGCAAAAATAAAAGCAATTTAAAAAATTTTCATTTTGGGTCTAGAAAATTTGCAAAAGTTTATTCGTGTTCATTTTTGTGTTTTTGCGTTTTGCATGCGCTTAGAAAAGTGGCCAGAACTGTTAAATTTCTATTCTCCTGTTGTGTAGTTTGGCTTTTTGGCTTGGCTTGCTCCTGAAAGTTTTTCACATGATCCCGCTAACTTCATTCGTCATTATAAAAATGCAATTTAATTCATTGCTGACTTTATTCTCGAGAAAATGTCGTTTGAATTAACTAAATTTTTTCAAAAGTTAAAAAAAACGGCACATTCGTTAGTACCACCTTAAGGTGGCGCTCAGGGGAACCGACTTTGGCGTTTAATTTTTTTCAGCGACATTTTTGACCATAATGTCTTGAAGGAAAGTTGTTCAGAATGAAAAGAGCTGAAAAAATGAAAATTTGATGTGCAAATTGTGATAAAAAATTTTTAAAATTTTTTTCGACAATTTTGTAGTTGTAGCATAAAATTTTTTGTTCAATATAAAATGATTACTCATATCACTGAAATACGCGGTTTCTTAGCGATAAATTGAAGTATTAAACATAAGAATACGTTGAAGCTTTGCTGAGTTATTTAGCCGTGAAAATAGCAAATAGAAAATAAAAAACCTAGAAAGCTGATAAATCTTCGAAAATGTCAATTATTTGATTTAATTTCTTAAAAAATTGAGTATGGCTTTTGGTAACTTTTTCAACGGAAATATGCAGTCATAGGAAAGGTCTAAATTTTGAAACAGTGAAACGTGTGGGCAAACCTCACATTTTTGCGTATCGAAATCGACTACTTTTTTTGGACCTGGCTCCCCGCTGTCGATAGCGATCGAGTTGAAAATTTGCACTATGAAAGAAAAAATATGAATGCAGACGAAGTTTTTGGATTTTCAAATTTTGGCTCGCAGCACTATTTGTAGTCGCTCAAACACAACTGATTTTTGAAAAATCAATTTTTTGCAAAAACAAAACTAATAATCAAAAATGGAAGATCGATCACGTCTAGATTTTTGAAAGATTTTTCTATTGATACCAAGATCGTCAAAATTGGTTGAAGTTTCGTTGAGCTAGGTCAAAAACGAAATTAGTGTGAATAGGAAATTCAACATGGTCATAAAATTTGACACATTCGCATTGAAGTGCTGAACTGTATTCTAAATGGGTTTTTTTGATGTCTTTTTGATGTACAATTAAAATGGTATTGCTATATTGCATGAGCTGAGCGCCGAACATGAGTTTTGTGGCTGAGCGCTACCTTAATGCACCTTGTTGTCTTCGAGCGGTCGCAAAATTTGATTTTGAGCTAATTGATACTATTTGAGAATTTTAGTTTAATTTACTTTTTTCGAAAATCGTGAATTTGGTGTTTTTCAATATATCAATAATATTCATCAAAAATGACTTTTTGCGACCGCTCAATCACATTGAGGGGAGCAAAATGAGCTATTGATTGTGCAACAGCTACTTACTTGCGAAGAGAAATTGCAAGCCAAAATTCCACTCACGTTTGGTCTACAGTGAATGCTAACTTGTATCAATCGACTTCATTTTTTTGTATTTAGGCGTACTTTTACACCGCCTTGCCATTGTGTATCCAAAATTGGCCCCAAACTGCCGTTTTTCGAAAAGTCACATTTCAGGAGCGCCACCTTAAATGAATTCCAATTTTTGAGAATAGTTTTACAGATTTTTCAGACAAAATTTAGACATCCGAATAACCAATTAAACTGTCCGAAAACGCTACGAAATATGTATAAAAAGCTCTTAATAACCTTCGGAATACCTCCGAAGTGTAAGACGGTGATAAGGTGTAAGACTGTAGCTCAGCGTTCATATACAAATTCAAATCACAAGCGCCAGCCGTCTTTTGCATAAGTAGAACAATATCTGACATTCTGACCTAAATGTATGGCATCCATAAAACTAGCCTTTAATTTTGTTTCCATTACAAGCGAGTACAGAATCACGCCACGGCCATTTGCGCCACGGCTTTGAATCACGCGATTACCTATATATCAGTGGCGTATTTAGGTTGGGCTGGGTAGGCTGCAGCCCCCCCCCACCTTAGCGGTTTGAGCCCCCCCTTAGAGGGTCGCAGCCCCTACCCCCTTTTTCGAAAATTCAAAAGCTGACAAAAGTGTTTCTGATACCTCCAAAATTGACAAATTCTACCTTCAAAATTTAAAAAATCTCTAAATTTTTCCGTTCTGTTGATGTTTTTTCTTTGTGCATGCCTATAACATATATATGCCAGGTCTATCATCATATTCTGTGTTAATTGATTGATGTCTCACATGTTTGTATAGTCAGATAGGGTAAAAAATACAAAATTAAATACAAAGTACAACATTTTTTGCTTTGCTGCATACATGTTTATATTTTTTTGCATACATGATATTTTTTGCGATTTTTTCACTTTTTGTTAATTTTAATTTTTGAAGCATATTACACTAATCTGCAGTGGCGTAGGCGTAGCCACAAAAAATTTCAGGGGGGATGACTTTTATTTTTTTAAAACGTGTTAAAAATGCATTTAATTGCTATTTTAACACTAAAAACGGCACATATTAGCAATTTTCGGCGAATTTATAGTTTCTGTATAATAAAATTCGCCACAGTCGACCATTTGAATGATGATCTGCTAACGGCACGTTTATCCGCGTCTTGTGTGTCATTTTGCAGCCCACAAATTGCAACACACATCAGAAACGGTCGTTTTTGACGACGGATCAGAACAAGCCACCTGGCAAAAGCATATTGCAACGGTAAATCATGGCAAAACCCCAATTTTCGAACACAGCCACAAAATAGCCTACGCTGGCCCATAGCACAAAAAGATTCGCTCCTATTCTTATGTACGCAGATATACACAAAGGGCTTTTCTTCCCGCCAAATGGACATGACTTTTATTCCCCGCTCGACAATAACGTTTATATACGAGGTCATAGGCCCTTGGCCCTTGGGCCTATTTTTTTGATCCATGGGCTTGAATATTAAATCTAATAATTCTGTTTATTTCGTGTCAAAACTGCAGTTGTCAATGCAATGTCGACGGTTAAAAATTCAAAAAGCTCCAACTTCTGGGGGCTACCGCCCCCAGACCCCCGCATTGCTAAATGTTTGCTGTAGATCCACTAAATATTTTTATTTCATGTAAAAAGAGCAGTTTTCAATGCAATGTTGATGGTCAAACCTCAAAAAAGCTCAAACTTCTAGGGGCTGCCGCCCCCAGACCCCCGCAATGTTAAGTGCTTGCTGCAGATCCACTATTGTAGTTTATCGATTACAAACTCAAAAAAGGTCCGATGGTTGCCGCCACCGCCAGAGACACCTTTGGTGGCTCACAGTTGCTTCGCACCCCCCCCCCCGGTCGCAGTCACCCCCTTTGCGAAATCCTGGATACGCCACTGCTATATATGCCCCGTTGCACAAAAGATTATCAGTTATCAGTAAATTTTTATCAGTTATCAGTGTAGCGGTGCACGAAATTTATCAGTAATTCACTGATAAATTCCAATGCATTTTATATGACTGATAGCTGACAACTGATAAGTATATATCAGTTATCATCAGCAAATTTTGTGCAACGCACACAGGAAAACCGCCACTTTTAATATGGTCTTAAATTTTTAACATTATTTACTATTTTAAGAGTTCTTAAGGTGGCACTCCTGAAATGTGGGTTTTGACCATTTTTGAAAACGCGCAAAAATAAACATGCATCGTAAGAACAAAAGTTGTTCAGAAGTAAATTTCTTCAATTTGATGTAAATATCACATAAAAAATTTTGAAAATTTTTGAGCTAATTTCAGCAAGAAAAATACATTTTCACGGAAATGCCTCCACAAGCCAGTGCATTCACACGTATGTAATGAATTTGAAAGGCTGAAAAACACTAGCAGCTGTGTTTTACTGAAACATACTTAAAAATTTTCGATGTTTTATTGAGTGTGGTGTAATTTTCTTGTGAACTAACGCAACATTTTCTGCGACTTTTCTAAGACAGAAATATAGTGCGTGTGAATGAAAACGCAAATTTTCCGCTTGAGATTCTAAAAAAACTGGCTCAACCAAAAAAGTTAAAATTTGGCACTTAAATGCACCTTGTCGTCTTCGAGTGGTCGCAAAATTTTATTTTGAGCAAATCAATAGTATTTAAAAAAACTAAAAATTTATCAAATGAATGTTTTTCGAAAGTTGCGATTTTAGTGTTTCTCAATATATCGAATCGATCGTATTTATGAAAAATGACATTTTGCGACCGCTCGATCACGTTGAGGCGAGCAAAATGAGCTACTGGTTGTGCAACAGCTAGTTAGTTGTGAAGAGAAATCGCAAGCCGAATTGCCACTCACGTTTGGTCTTCAGCGAATGATAATTTGTGTCAATCAACTTCATTTTTCGTGTTTAGGCATACTTACACCAGCTTGCCAGTAGTTTAAGGCTAGTTTTAGAGTGATTTAAGATTATCTTAAAAACTCTTAAATCACTCTTAAAAAACTCTTAAAGGGGTGCTGGCTGAGTTTTGCAGGGTTTTAGACTGTTTTAAGAGTGATTTAAGATAATCTTAAAAACTCTTAAATCACTCTTTAAACACTCTTAAATGTGTGCTGGCTGAGTTTTCTGTATTTTTAGACAGTTTTAAGATGATTTAAGATAATCTAAAATTGAGACAAAATTGCACAGTAGGTGCCGCTAAGCCTAGTCTAAGCCTAGAACTGAAGTAGCCACCAAAGGGCAAGTAGTCACATAAACACCAAGTGAAAACGAGAGAATTTAATATAAAAAGGCGACTTGAAAGTATGCATGGGCCATTTATAGCAGAAACAAACAAAAACCAAGGGAAATACAGAATTTACACACGCGTTGCTGACCAGCCAAAAAAACACCTCTCACTCGCTCTTCCAGGCAGACTAGATAGCAAGCCAGTACACAGACACAAGAAAGGCAAAATTATAATTACGTTGACCGTTTGTTCACAAGTGGAAATTAGTTTAAACGAGTAGATGAGTGAAGAGAGATTAGGGGGGAGCTCCCGGTGAAGCCTTATATATATATATA
>JASANF010000905.1:0-17726 GCA_030248245.1 Trissonchulus sp. WLG1_4
TCACACAAATGCAGCTTGCTAAACTCGAAAATTGGTTGCAATTAATCTAATGGCATGGATATTTAATTTTACTACACCCCAGATTTTATGAAAAAACCATTATAGCCTACGCGAGTTATGGCTATAAAGCATTGACAATGTATACATTAGACCATATGATCTTCCTAGTTTTTTGACATGTGTACACTGGAAATGCCAATATAAGGAAAGCTTTAGTCTGAAGCCTGATTCATACTTTTTCCGTAAGAAGTCAGGGACAAGGACAAGGACAAACTTCAATCAGCTGCATTGACGAATTGACAGAACTCATTCGGTTAACTTCTGGCAAACGATCTGCTAGTGACCCAAACTATATTCACGCGAAATGTTGGCGTATTTGGCCAGGCAGTTTTCTTGTAATCGCTAAGGGACAAAATGATAGGGACAAGGACAAGGATGAGTATGAACCGAGCCTTAGTATCAAACTCTGTAGGGCAAACAGGCAAAGCACATGATTATTATTATGACGGCCCAAGTGTAGTGTCCTACATTGTTAACTTTGTTGCAAATTTGCCAACTTGGCCATATCAGCTTGGCCAACTTGGCCAACTTAAGTTGGCCAACTCAAGTTGGCCAACTTGGCCAACTTGGCCAACTTGAACACCCGATACTTTGAATATTTGAAATGAAGTCAAGCTCTCATCCTCTAGTTATTTTTTTTCAAGTTAGTTAGTCAGTTAAAGTGTAAACTTCGAGATTTGAACTTGACTTTATTTCAAATACCTAGTGAAAGTATCGGATGTTCAAGTTGGCCAAGTTGGCCAACTGAAGTTGGCCAAGTTAGCCCTTTTTAAGTTGGCCAACTTAAGTTGGCCAAGTTAGCCATTTTTAAGTTGGCCAAGTTGGCCAACTGAAGTTGGCCAAGTTAGCCCTTTTTAAGTTGGCCAAGTTGGCCAAGTTAGCCACTGAAGTTGGCCAAGTTGGCCAAGTCAGCTGGCCAACTTGACCATTTCTAATAGCACAAGACCATGACGGTGTGCCCCCGGATGTGCCCTCAAAATTTTTTAAAATATAATGTATTTTCAGATTATTCTCATCATCCCACATTTAGGCAGAACAGTTAACAATTCTTCGAAACAAAACTAACTAAGTAAGTTGGCCAAATGTGGCCATGTAGGACACTACACTTGGGCCATTATGGCCAAACTATGTTAAAGTTTTAGTTGTATATATATTTTAGTAGTTCTATGTATGTTTTATTTTCTCCGTTCTTACCGGTGTTTTTTTATTTTCGTTGTCTTTGTTGTTTGTTTTTGTTGTTTTCATTGTCATTGTTAGATATTTTTGAGGCGGTACTTAAAATATAGTTTTTAGGTTATGTTGCGTTTATTTAGTCATTTTATCAGAAAGAAAAGGTGCAACGAATATTTAGGTAAGTTGAATATCCGCAGAATATCCGTAAGACACAACAGTATCAAACTGTAAACTGTATTGCAAAATAACATCATGTTTTTTGAGTGGTGCCAGTTTCTACAGTCAGCTAAAAAATTGAGCAGCTTGGTCTAATTACTCAGTCTCAGCTAACTGTGTAGCAATGGTTAAGTCTACAGCTACAATGTCACACTACAAAATACCAACGCAATAACTCTCTATGAGAAGTAACTCTTTAGTGATTCTACGATCACACATCGAATCGACCGAAAGTTTACGAATTAAAACATGCAAATAAAACAACATATACAGCGTAACAAAAAATTATAATCTACCAAACGTACATAATGAGAATGTATGGTTCTCATATAATATTTGTAGCTTCGATTATTCGTCGTGAAAATATGGTGACGATTTGCACACATATGCGTTTATTTTAACGTAAATGCTTCACCACTGTACCAAGGAGCAGTGGATATGGAGTGTCATACTCTTCCCATTATGTACTTTTGATACTGTGGATAATACTATGAGTTTTGTGCCAAGTCGGGTGTTTCTGTAGTTGTGGGTGCTTCGTCTAGATTACTATCACACACCCTCAAAAATGGGTCATATATAGTCCCACTAGGGCACTGCATTCTGACCCACATTCCCACTTTTGCACTCGGTCCGCCCCTGGCCACGCAAAGGTAGAAAGTTCGCTTATTGGCCGCGTCAGGCCAGGACTTAGTCTTTTTGTTTAGGAAGTCGGAGCAGTCCATTCCCGGAACCGGACGCCATTCCGGATCCCTGGACGCTGTCGTCTGGGACGTGGTCCCGGGAGCTTCGGTCGTCCGCGTGGGACGCTGTTTGGCTGCGTCATTTCCGGAAAGACTGCCGCCGCCCCCAGATTTTTGGTAATTTTCTAGCGGTTGGATCAGACGGATACTGCCGAAATCAGAAACGGGAGTCCATCGAATCGGAGTGATGATCGTTACGTCTAGAACTTCAAAAGATTAAAAAGGTCAAGAGGTCAAAAAAGCATTAATTTTGTTAGATGTTTTTTAAAAAGTTATAAACGTTTTTTTAATTTTTAGTTCACTTTTTGTTAATAAGAAGTTTTTACATGAAGATAGTATGGATGGGTTAGGTAATTACACTAAACATGAAAATACGTTTAAACTATTAAACTATATGAGTAAATAATTTGTCCAGTTAAGAGTTGCATACTTTTATCTTACTCAGTTACATATTTATTTGTATTTATATTTATATGTCAATTGCGCAGTATTGCATTAACTTTTAGTTTTAACATGCAATTATAACACATTTGAGGTATCAAAATGATGCACTTAAGTTGCTCTAAAAAGCTACTCTTACTCCGAAGTACTCTAAACAATGTCTGTCAGACATAAGCACTACTACCACTACCGTGTAAGCAATAATTATCTCAGCGAAAACTACGGTGAAAGCTTGAAAGCCATGAGTGTTTGTGGAAAATGAGTACTTAAATCAATACTTTTTTGGTAAAAAAATCGGCAATGAGTCTTACGATTATTATCTGGTGGCTGAATTGGTGGTAAAGTTGTCGTTGGAATATTCATGGCTCTTTCAGGTTCGAACTTCGCTGGCAGTAAATTGGAGCTTTTTTGTTCTTCGCGTTTTTCGTAATTTGACGATTTTGGCAAACTGTTAATTACTGAGTCAAGACTGTAGGCTTCGGATCGCTGTTTTGGAGAATTTCCGTGCGATCCGGCCCAATTTCGAGATGATAGATCTTCCTTTTCCGGTGGTCTATGGGGTTTCGCTCCGGAAGAGGGTGGGTTACCCCCTCCACTACGTATACAAGCGCCTTTATGAAACAGTAAACCCTCCGGGCAGGTTTGCTTGTACCACCCGAATGGGGTGCAGCTATAGAAAATTTCGGGATTCAAGCTATCTCCACAGAGTTTGATGAATTTGACCGAAAAGTCGCAGTCTTCGAGTTCGAAACAATGATTTTCCAGCCGTAGGGGTAAATAATTGGAGTTAGCGTCACCATCTTCCCCCGTATTCTGGGGGGTAGTTTTGTCCTCTAGATTTAAGGATGGAGAGGGTAGGACAGCCGTGTTACTCAAAGTGCTTGGTTGTTGTGGTAAACTGTTCTGTTGCACGAAATTACCACTCGGTTTTGGCGGATAACCGTAGAGATCGGATTCTGACTCGTAATTGGCTGATTTCTGATCAACATTACTCAAAGCTGACCAATCAGAATTGGCTCCGGAATTGTAATTATAGTAGTCCTCTGGGTATTCTCCTTGGTACGTATATTGTTCCATATTATATGCTGGGTCGGGGGATTCTTGTGGGGGTTGACCCCAATTACCCGGGGGTTCTTGGGGAAACTGACCCCAAGAACCAGGGGGGTCAAAAGGTCGCGGGGTCGCGGTCACCAGAGGTCCCAAAACGGGCTGAGTGTGACCTCCTGACCCCTCAGGCGGTCCCCAATTGACACTTTGGGTCGAAAGTTGCCGATTGTAGTCGTATATACTTCGTGTGACGGAATTTATACCCCCACCTGGGCGACCTCCCCCAAACTTAGCCACTGTCGTCTCCAAATCTGGCTGAAAGAGACCGCTGGGATCCGATTTTCCGGCCCACATGGTATTTTCAATGGTATTGCCGGGAATACACGACCCGCCGTTGAATATATAGTTGGGCGGGCAGGCCTGTAGGAACCAGCCAAAAGGAGTGCAACTGTAGAATTGACTGATATTGGTGCGATCGAGACAGAGCAAAACATAGGACACCGAAAAGGGACAAGGACGGTTCGCTTGACAGTCGTCGGATATTTTCACTGGCAAGTAGGCCGCTGCTGAGGTTGATCTGAAACAAAAAAATAAAAAAATGTCACTGTATTTTTTAGCCCTACGGTGCAAATTTACTTTACCGAAATATCTAAATTTTATTTTTAACGTTTTAAAGTTAGGGCAAGGTAAATTTCAACATGTCAGGAACGAAAATGTAGTTTCAGTCAAGCTTCTTTAGCATTATTTCTTACAAAATATAGGTTTCCCAAGCGTTTATGTTTTTTTTTACTTTACCTTCTCCAGCCAGTAGAACTGTAATAGAAGTGGCTTGCGGTACGAGTACAGTACCAACCAATATTACTGGCTACCGACACCGGAGTCAAAGTCTAGTCTGAATAGCTAGACTCCGACTCCGCTTTGACTGCTCATCCAGTAGCAAGTAATTTTTGGTCGGTACTGTACTAATCCGCAAGCTGGAACGTGCAGAAAAGTGCAGTACGGTGCATGTATGTGTAGCATGCGGTAGGTACAATTACCCAAAAGTTTTATAAGTCTTATGCTTTACCATAATACTTGTGCGTGCCAGTTTCTGTGAGCAGAAAATCAGATTTACTCACCCTTGACCGGAACTCATATCCGGGCCTGCTGCGGCGGTCGTAAAACTGGCCAAACGAGTGGTGCCAAATTTGAAATCTTTAATTGAATTAAACGGCGGTTGCGCGTGGGCACCTCCAGGACCCAGATTGTGTTGTGGCAGTAAATTTGGTGCCAAAGTTTGCCCAGAAAAAGTGCCGGAATTCGCACCACCAACATTGCCCAAATGTGGCCCAAAATTCCCTGGGTTTGGCCCAAAATTGCCCGTGTTTGGACCAAAACTCCCTGAATTGGCACCAAAACTGGCAGAATTTGCACCAAAATTGCCAGAATTGACACCTAATTGTCCCGAACTGCCACCAAAGTGTCCCGCATTGGCACCAAAGTTTGCCGAATTTGCCGTAATATCGTTTGAAAAGCCATCCGGCGGCACTAAATTGTCTACAGGATTGCCACCTCCGGGAGGAAAGAATTGGCTGGTTTGAGACTGCCATGGATTGGCATTAAAAGGAGGGGGCCCGCCTTGGGACTTTGTGTTGATCGGGAGGGGCATGGGGGTGTCCGCTTTGGCCATGACTTGCTGAGATATGGCACTGTTGATGTTGGAGAAATCGCTGCCGCTTTGAGCTAGTTCTGAAACGAACAACTTTTAAATAACTTTTAAAGTTAACTGAAAATTAAGTTAAGGAGTTACAAAAAAGCGAGCAACTAAATTAACGGAAACAAAATTTTAAATCATAGCAAATTACTTAACTAAAAATAGTGTAAAAAATGAGACCCATGCAGTTACACAATTAGGTTAGATGATGAATGTGTAAAATACACTAACAGAGTAACAAGTTACATAATAAAAGGTCAATACACAAAAAAAATACCACTGAAACAGTCACTAGAAAGAAAAAATAAAATGAATATAAGAACACTATAAATAAAAAATAAAATAAACACTAAATAAAATGCAAAATGGAAGCAGAAAGCAAAAAAGAGAAATCTCACTGCTTCCACTGATTCCGGATTCATAGCCTGGGACGGGGGTTCCGGGAACATTCACAGCGTTTGCGGGATACCAGACTATTTTTTTGATCCCTCCGTCCGGATCTTCCATTAGGTAGGGAACGAATCCCGGCTCGCCAGCCTCCTGTAAATTTTCGGCGGCTTGAAGAGAGCGAGAGGTGGGTTTGTAGACATTCGGGTAGCCGGGATTCGAACCGCCGCTGTTTGTGCCGGGAGGTTGGCCCGCCACATACCAGGCTGGGGCTGCCGGGTGACCCGGGGTCCAGTAGTTGTCTGCAATTAGGCAAATTAGATTATGGGTAAACAGTGGGGTTCAAATGTTGGACCGTTTTGGTTTAAGTTAAAGTTGGTATGTCACTCATGTATGGCAAAAATAGTTGCACCACTTGAGAAAACGAAACATGTGATTTCGATACAAAAAGAATAGATTTTAACTATCAAGAGCACAGCAAGTAGTCCCAGAAGTCATGCCACTAAAATAATTAAGTGGTGCGTCTATTTTTTCCTGTTGCGCCACAGCGCAACAGGTACTTTATACTTGGTTTGTATAGGATTTGCAGAATCTGTAAATTAACACACTTACCTGACACCATGCCTATCTTTTGTGTTGTGTGCGTGTGTTTGCTCTTACCTTTGCTGTAGTAATGTGTCGGTCATCAGACTGCTGATAACGCTAGACTGCTGATAGCGCTATCTTATATGCACTACCTATATAAGCTGTTATATGCATAGAATACAGTGCAGTAAATCCATCTCAAACTGATAAAATTGAAGCTTCAAAAACGGAGAAGGATCGAACCGTCTGTTTTCAGATTAATAATCAGAAACTCTACTGTCTGACCACCGATTCTAGCCACTATCAATAACTGATATGTTAAATTTATTTGACCGTCAGGGGATCGTCCTTTTAGCATCATCCCTTAGACACATTGTGACACGGGCTCCCTTTTCACAAGAATTTTATAAGTTTTAAAAAATAATGATTTACCAGTGATTATCTCTGGAAATCAGGTTGACACATCAAACTAAATGTTATCTCACCCTACATAGTATCTTGATAGTACATATTTATCAGTCATCAATAGTTACAGACTTTTAAATAGATAAGGTACAAGCCGGAATAGCTTAGTTGATAGAGCGTTAGACTACAGATCTAAAGTACCTGGTTCGTCCCGGGTTTCGGCAATTTTTTTTTAAATTTTAAGCTTTATTTTTCCAACTTTAATTGGCAGTTTTTTCACATTTTTTGCCCAATAGTTGTTTTTTTAATTAGTATTAAAAACTAATTTTATAAGTTGTACTTTTTTTCATTTATGGACGCTGATCTTACTCATGTAGCTTATACGCAGTGTTGTTTCTAAAATTAAACTGTTTGCGTTTTATTTCGTTTGAATGCGTGTTTATCAATTTTTGTGTGAGATAATTTACGGCTTAGCAGTAAATATGTGCAAGTGAATACAGGATTTCATATAATTTTGTCCACATAAATGCCGCGTTTGATATTTCCTCTGTAATTGACACTAACCTCACCATGGACGACTGTCCCAAGGCATAATATGAAGAGTGTGCTCCATGCTCTTCCCACTATATACGTACTTTTTGTTTGCGATTAGTTTTTAATGCGCAACAGGCCTAATGTTGTCAAACGGTAACCCTTCTAACTTTTCACTCACTGAACTACTTTTGCAGTAAACTTTTACTTGTTCCTGTTGTGCCACAGCACAACAGGTCTTTAATTTTGATTCTGGTGTTATAACACTAAACTGTGCAAGATTTGCATCTGTCTGCGTGTTCAACGTCTGCTCAAGTGTGTATGTGCGTGTGTCACCTAGATTTTCAGCGTATTCGTTGCTTAATCCTAATCAGCTTCCTTAAAGTGACTGTTCTGCTACATATTACGCCGAAATGTCGGGTCGAAAATTTCCCAAAAGAAGCTACCGGAGTGGATTCGAACCACCAACCTTCCGATTACGGATCGGATGCCCTACCGACTGAGCTAACCGGCCACATGCATACAGTTGATGTAAAGCAGTATCAAGTCAAATGCAAAACAGAGCTACTCAGTACTCAAGTGTCCGTCTGAACTGAACATAAAAACGGCAATTAGAGCTTCAATGTAAATTGAAATATAATAATTAAATTCAAATCGAGAATCTCATACGTTTAAGCACCGTGGGTGCTTACCAACATATTTGAGTTTCTATGTCTCAAGGACAGTGATGGTGATTAGTTAGCGTGACCAGTCATTAACGGTTCACTTCGGAAACGTCTGACATAAAACTTATATTTCAGTAAGAAATTCGACGTTTTCGTTTGAGCGTATTTTAGGTATTTGTACGTGTACATTTTGAACAGATGATTCTGTTTGAACAGATACTTCAGTTACTTCAGTTTCGTGCAAAATGTAGTCACCCGATTGTCATTCAATACACTACCTATGCACTTATCACTCAGTAAAAGACATAATCTCGTTCGTACATAATTTGTTGTAAGATAAAAATACCTACTTCAAGTTTTGGTTGCATAAACAACTTTATTGTACGATATAAACACTTTATATGTTTTGCATATACATGTTGCTGAAAACCAGCACCTCAATATTTTGCATGTACGTTTTGCAGTGACATAATTGTTTGCTGCACAACACGTTTTAGCTGACCTACTGGTCAGCTAACTTGAAAGTAATTCTTAATACTTACTGAAGGTTTTGCCGCAGATTGGGCTTGTTGTCAGACTACAGTAGTGGATTAACGTCACCCTTTCTGTTTACCAACAGCTGCGTTTAGACCAGTGAGCAAGTATCAAAACACTGTCGGTCTAGTTTATCTTAGCAACAAGCCCAATCTGCGGCAAAAGCATTCAGTAAGCATCAAGCATTTATTTTTAAGCACATTGTCCAGAGGCCATCGTAAACCTGTTGGGACAGCTACAGCATTATTTTACTTACTTGATTTATCTTCCATAGAAAACATCTTCTTTAGCTATTTTAACAAAGTTTGTACAAAGTGCACAATAGATACGGGATCAAGACGTAAAATAAGTTATTGCTGCAAATAGTTAACAGCAAATCGACTTAGCGAATATTGTGTAAAATGTAAAAAAAGTTGCCTCCGGCTGGGCTCGATCCAGCAAACTTTTGGTAAAGAAACCAATGCGCTAGTACTCTGCGCCACGGAGACCACAGAGCAAGATCGTTTAGTTGTCGTTTTATTATAATATTTTAGGTATGTACGAGAATTTTAACGCTGTGAACCTGGGCCAACCTTTCACAAAATGTTCCAGTCCTAAGTCCTAAACTTTACGATTTGGCAAATAAGCATTTTATGTATAACTACTTTTGGAACTTGATTATTATATTTATTGTGATCAATTTGCTTACGATATTTTATATCCTATTAATAATATCCTAATGTACTTTTAGTGAAGTCCCGGGACTCTGTGATCTATGTGGTCGAGTGATTAGTTTAATAGATTCTCAACCATGAGGTCATAGGTTCACTTCTAAGTTGATCACTTTTTGGCAGTCTTTTGCATTTCGAATTACTTCTCAACAATAGCCCCGATCTCAACAACACAGTGAAACTACAAGGCATTTTAGTGTGACAGATGCACATCTAAGATAGAAGATGTGTAAAACACACTCCGCACATAAACACTTTAACGCTAGAACAGTGTTAAAGATACCAGAATCAAAATTCTGTTGGGCTGTGGCCCAACAGGAAAAAGTTTCCGGTCGAGTGACATCATCCGACGGTCGAAGGATTTTTACTGTAAACCCACTGTTGGGTAACTCATGTGTTATGATTTTATGTGATCAAAAAATTTCAATTTTATCCGCTTAATAACATATTGTTTAAGAATACATAAAAACAACAAAAAAAATTATGAACCAGAAATAAGCTTACTCTTGCTATACGGTGATTTTGTGGGCGGTTCAAAGGGGGCACCATTTTGCACTGCCACAATATGGCTCGGCAACTGCGGTTTGCGATCACGTTGAGCCCCGTTATACCAGGGTAGAGTGGTCCCCCCCTGGATCTGCTGTAAATCATCGGTTGTAGTTTTGGGGCCATGGGGTGTCCAGGGGGGGATCGAATCCCCAGGGGCTATCTGGTTCACCTCTTTAGGCCCGTGGGGCTCCCATGGGGGAACTGCCCCCTCTGGCACATAATCGTCGTGGTAGGTTTGCCAGAAAGGGGGGCTGTGGGCCGTTTTATCGGCGGTTGATTTGGTTTTGAGGATTCGATCTGCCGCAGAGGATGGAAGGGGGAATTTTGATGAGCTGACACAAACCTGTTTTTGGGGGTGAAACCAGGAACCTGAAACAATACGTTTATGAAAGATTAAGCTTATTTGGTTTGTGACCACCTTAGGCAAAAGATTAAATTAATTAATATTAATTCTAAATCAAAAATTAAAATGATAACAATAACCTATACTCGATAGAGCATAGAACATGCATTCAAATGTTCCTTTTAGTAAAAGTTTGTGTTTTCGGTCAATATTTTGAAACCTAACCTTTTGTCTGTTCAGCTGGCAACATACATAACATCAAACCTTTCAAATAATTAACGGCAATATTGTTGGACTTACAGTTACCAACTGTTAGCTTCCGTGATAAGACTAAACAGTTTTTATTCACTTAATTATGTATTATGTATTATGTATTATGGTATGTTTAGCATTTCGGATGAACTACCTAGTTAGATTGACTGCGTTAAGTTTTATGTCGTAACGGAATCACGGTAAGGGTCGAGTTACTTTCAGCCGTATGTCCGTTCAACCGATAAAATTAAGAAATATTCTCACCACTGAAAGTGTACATATAAGATCAAATTGTGGTGTGAGTATTTCGTAACCTTAAAGCCTGGTTCATACTCGTCCTTAAGGACACAGGGACAAGGACAAGGACAACATTAGGTCAGCTGCTGTGAAAAATTGACAAATGCGTTTGAGCTAAATATTTGTATAGGGTCTAGAAGTGACCTCAATTATCGTTATGCAAAAAATTAGCATATTTGGTTATGCAGTTTTTCTGAAATCGCTTAGGGACAAAACGATAGGGACAAGGATAAGGACAAGTATGAACCGGGCTTAAGAGGATGTTGTCCTTGCCGGGTTATTACACCTAATTCAGTTATTGTAACCCAGTTAATCTGAGTTTGTGAACAGCCAGTCCTTTGGTTATTTTACCGTTATCACAAGTATAGACCCAGAAAGTATTGCTGGGGCCGCATTTCATGTATTTCTTGGGATCGTGGTCCCAACTGCGTAAGGCTGTCTTGCTTTTGGTGGGCTCGAATTTGCAAGGGGTCGTCGTAATTTTGGGCGTCACCAAGGGTTGCGCTGAAAATACACTCACCACTTTTTATAATATGAATGGACATGTACTACATAAATATGTATGTAACTAAGCGTTAATCTCACGGTAGAAGTGTAGTTACGCGTAAAAGTGCTTTAAAAGTAATTTAGTACGTGTGCTGTAAGAGACTTTGAAAGTCAATGTCTTTAACTTATTTACTTTTAAGCTAATCACTTACCTACTATGTACCTAGTTTAAATTGGTGTAAAATCCCATAGTTTAAATACATATGTAATACTAGTTGAGAGCTGTAGCGTAGGGATTATCCATTATTATTCATACGATTATACGAGAATAGCATTATCTACGTCGACACAAAGTGTCGCAGTCCCAGCACAATCTTTTTTATTTCTTGTCAAAAATTGCAAGCCTTTTCTACAGTACCATAACCCCACATTGGAGACGCTAGATAAAACATAGTTGCCTTGGTTTGTAATGTACCAAGGTAAACCGTCTGCTAAGGCAAAACTCAAACACATGAATAAATGCAAAAGCCTAACAGAACACTAATATTTTATTTAACTCTAGTTTATTTGTTACTTAACTTGAACTTGGACAATACCTACAATCATATTACAATAATTGGATGATATAACGCACCTGCTATACTTGGCCAAGTAGCCAAAGTGACAGCCAAATTGGTTAGAAGTCGTGTCAGCAGGCAGCACCCTTGCATTTCAGAATAGCACGAAAAACGTGACGGGCAGATTCAGATGTCGAGTCAAAATTGTTACAACTTCTTTATAAGGGAGCGTCACGTTGTGAACTCATCGTTTTGAAAACTTTGAGCTAATCCGACAGCAAACTTTCTCCCTTAAAAAAGTCGCGCTAAATACAAAGTCGAAAACTATCCAAAAATGCACACGATTCGTTCAGTCGCGAAAAAAATTGCTTGCTTAGGAGAAAATAAGATCAATCGGTATAGAAACGTCACGTTTAGTTTAATCTGAAATTTGACAACATGTAGATTACAGTTTTTTGTGCAATGGGGCACTACAGTTAAGCAGTTACGCTGAAATATAAAACACAAGGGGGGTAATATACGATATTAAATTTACACAATTTACGCAACTCAGACATAATGTAAAATTCAAGTTGAAATTTTACTTGTAACTAATCTACAAAACAGTAAATAAGTGAAGTACACAGTTTGAAACTGTAAATTTTGTGAAACCGAATTTTGTCAACGAAGATTTGAACTAGCTGAGTTATGTAACAGAATGACTTTCAGATTAAAAGTTATGGTTGTTCGCAAAGCAAAGTTTGACATCCGCATTATGCTGTGGCTAAGTTTGCTTAGACTTCTGTGAAACATGCGGGGAAGTTCTCACTTTCACAAAAGTCATTGAAATGTTTGCTCTTGATGGTCAGCCGGAACATATGGAAGGAATTCATTTTGTGGATTGTATTAAAGCAGGGGTGGCCGCGGGCCAAAAATTTCAACCCACGCCCAATTTTCTGAGTGAATCCGCACCGCAGAACGCGACCTGTGACTAGAGTTGCTTCAACTATGTATTATGTTTCAATGATTACAACCCACTTTCAATTACAATTTCAATATAATGTTTAACTGTATTGAAATTAAAAATTATTCGGCCAAAATATGATAATGGTATTGAAATTGGAAATGGAGGCCGAAAATTGATAATGGTATTGAATTTAAAAATTATGACGATGAAATTTACGTGAAAAAGTGACAGGGAAATTGGAAATAATTTCATAACTGAAACAACCTTACCCTTGACCCACTTTGACCTGCGAAGCTAGCGTAATGATTTTGGCTATATCCAAGTGCAATTCTTAGAAATATATAGTCTTGGTTCATGCTTAAAGCTAACCTGTTTGGGAATCGGGTGATGTAGGGGAAAATAAAATTACTATAACACGTTGTCTCTGTGTATGGCGGATATTTTGTGACTCAAAAGACGGAATGGACACACATACGGCTGTAAGCATGAATGAACCCTAAGAAGTAGGAAACAAACTTGAATGAAACTAACAGAATGCATTTCTGACAAAAAGCCAGCTCTGGTAGACTTTTTTAAACATTTTAGGTTTTTGATTGTTTTTAGGAAACCGAATTTTAGGTATCATTTTATGTTTTTTTTTAATTTTCGTGTTTCCTTTAGAAAGTTATCTTGGAGTATTTGTTAAAGATAATGATAATGTAATGGGTAGGTATAATTGCTACACTTGATAACAGTTAATCAATGAGATATATAGTATGTAAGAGGTTGGAATTTAATCTTTATAAGAAAACTTAATTGAGGAAAAATGAATAAGAAATTTAAATTGAACGATGCTTGTATGAAAATAGTGTAAGAATTGTTGATGCTGAAGTAAATCTAAATGTATCCTTTAATATATTTTTAAGTTTACAAGTTAAGAAATTTTATAAGTTTTCATTAAAAATTAATTAACCAAATTTGATTAACTCGTGATATTATAGGTATATATTTGAAATTATGTATAAATAAGGCGTATTTCGAGACAGTTAGAGTGTTGTGAGTTAAATTGAATTAAGACATTCAAAATTTCATTAAAAGTTAGCACAAACTAGTTTCATTAATAAAAATAAAAGAAAATAACAAAATAAAAGTATAAAAATATACTTTGTTCATTTGAATGAGCGCTTCAATTTTATTAGATCGACCATTACCAAATTATTTATAACTTTTTCGGTGGGATCTAGGAATAAAAAGTACATAAATAAATTGATAAATCAAAATATAAAATATACAGTTATAAAAATAAAAAAAAAAGACACAATGTAAAAAGTTGCAGTTCAGTGTCTGAGTAAAATTGATTAGAGCCAGACAGCTATCATAAGTTCTGACAACCTCTGCAAAATCATAATACAAGTACATAAAAGCTGAACAAAAACAAAACGCACAAGAACAGTAAAAATTGAAGCAATAATTAAACGTTAATAACAAAATGAGAAAAAAAACTTAAACAGCACGCAATAATATACTTGAGAATTAAAACTATCACTGTTTGGACATATGTTTTTGCAGAACTAAAGAGTTTCTCAAAGAAAAGTTTCAAGTAGCATTCGTCACGATCAAAAGTTGAGTGGAAAAAATGATAGTTCGCAACTTTTTGACGTATAAAACAGTTTTTAAACCCTTCGGAAGTAATTGCAAATACAGTTTTTGACGTGACTTGGTAGTCAATAACTTTTTCGTGAGACCGCGACAAACTGTTTTGATTTCTACAATTGCAAAAATGCAATAAAATACAATTATTGCTATATTATTGCTGTTTGCATAGTTATTGAATGTTTTGTTCAGTTTTCTAATGCATAGAAATTGAAACAAGAATTATGAAAGAGAAATTTAGTTTATGAATTGGATATATATTTAGTTTTTGCTAAAATTCTTAGACTTGATTTTATCTAGTGTATTCCCGTATGTTTCTATAGTTAAGGGTTTGATAGATGAACAGTGATCACAGAGATGAAAATTGATATCCTGAATTTTGCATTCGATTTTAAATTTTTGAGTTACAATTTCTGAGAAATAACGTCGAAATGAATTTAGTGCTAATATTGTTAAGTAAAATCCGTCTGCCTTTGTCTGAAGTGTAAGTTCATACTAGGGCGGAAATGTTTAACCATTTTTCCATTTAAGTTAAAGTTGATGTTAAAGTAAGACGCTTTAATTTAGCTATTTAAGTTAAAGTTGAAGTTAAAGTAAGGCCATAGCTTTAATTTAAGTTAAAGTTATAGTTGAAGTTAAGCTTCCGGCATTAATTTAAGTTAAAGTTAAAATAAGCCCAAAATCAATGACTTTTATATAACTTTTAAATAACTTAATAACTGTTAACGTTAAAAGTAAGGGTGTTATAACTTAAGTAATGTTAAAGTTAAAATAAGACCTCTAACTTTTTTGCAGTTAAAGTTAAAGTTAAAGTATGACCCCTAACTTTTGTAATTGTAGTTAAAGTTTAATTTTTTTTGCCCTAGACTTCATACTTTTCAGAAAGGCTGCCTGGTTGTTCGCACGCAAAAACTTTGATCAGCTGTTGCATAAATTGAAAGCTCTTAACAGATTATTGGTTTGCAGACCTGCCCTGGTGGATTTACAGGGTGGATTTAGCGTCTTGATACCGAGGCGGCTAATCTCCTTCGATTCAAGATATGTCCTTAGATAATTTCCTTCGATGTGTATGTAAACATTACAGTTATGTAGGTTTACAAGTTTTTTCATTCAGAACTTCTTGCATAACTTCGGTTAGACAATTACACCAAACTGTATATAATAAGCAGCTTAATGATATACATCGTGCAGTGCATCGCTCGCTCTAATTTATGTCTGACCAAAAAAATGTTTCAAACACCTAAACACAAAAAAATAAGTTAAGAAAAAAAATTCATTTAATTTCATTTCCAAAAATCGGTATGTTTATGCAATTATTTAATTTAAAGAAGTTACGATGTTTTAGTTTTGAGTTATTTCAGTTAATTCAGTATAATCTAATATAGTATATCTAAAACCACTAAAACGTATGTACTTAGACGTAATCTTTTATTTTTAACTTGAGTTTAACTTTTAGCTTGATAACAAAGAAACACTCGCAAAAATTAACAACAATATTAATGCAGTACTAGAGAGTTTTCTCGACTTGAAAGTGTGAACAAAAATAAATTATTCTGACATCTTAGCATAATCTTTGCTGAAAGTTTCTGTCAAAGAAGCGCGAAAATCTTCTAAGCATGTTTTGTTGAAAGAACTCGCTCAAAAATTAGCTTGAGTACTACTTTTTTCCGGAATTCAACAATAGTGCTTCGATATAGACTGCGTTTCTGAGTGGGACGTTGAGAAATCGATGCTAGCTATTTTTTAAACAAAAAACTACGTTGATGATTGTCAATTCTGTAAGATGGGGTGTCATAATTTATGTCAGACATTTTTTTGTAAATTACTTCCTATATGGAGCACTGAGCTTGACAATAAATGATTATATTATTCCAAGGGTTAAGGGTTATCATCTATTTCTATAGCTAAAATAAGCAGTATAAAGTTATTTGCGCTAGTGGCATGTAACCTAATGGTAACGTGCCATTCAAAACATGCTGATGCTATTTTAAAGAAAATGAAATCTAATGCGCTAACTCCAATTTTGGCAATAGTTTTATAACTATTTACAGACTAATGGAAAATTGTAACGTATGTAATTCGTAAACCATAGGTATACGTAACGGAATCAAAAGTTTTTGAGACACTCACCGGATTTTTGGCCCCAATTCAACTGAACATACCCTAAAATTTACAAAAATTTTAAAAAATGGTGACATTTTTTACTCACTTTTAATCATTTTTTCTGAAAAAATCTCCAAAGACCTTTATCTTTTTAGGGTTGTACCAGTCCGTTTCTTATACAAGTAAGGTATCAACATTTTTATATCAATAATCATACTTTTATTAAAAATTTTACAAGTTTATAAATACAAGTTACTTACATATACCTACAATTACAAATAAAATACAATCCTATTTTTTCTTCATTTCTTCCGTTTTATGCCCAAAAGCGTCATGGAACTGTTTATGTCTTGGCCAAAATATCTCATGACATTCTAGACTACAAGAAATAGAAGCGCACTCGCAAACTGTTTGCTTTACCAAAGTTTACAAACTTTGAAGCGGTGGCGAAAGCGTTCTTCCCGCCCACATGTAATGCAGAAGTGTTTATCGTGAATCAGGTCGTGGGGCTTTACATAATGTTCCGTTAGATTCTCTTCGCTTAGATCTTCGTCAGTGGATTGACCTGCAAAAAAATCACAATTATATTATTTTATATGATTTATATGATTTACTATAGTTTATAACACAAATAGTACGTATAGTACGTCCCATAATAGACTAAGTTCAACTCGTTTCTGAAATTATATGATTTATGCAGTTAATTATGAACAGTAGTATATGATGCTTAATAGTCAACATTAATAGTTATTAGTAGGTAATAATACCCATTGTAATGCGCACTAAATACGTAATAGTCAACAGTAATAATGGAATTTAATTTCTGAACAGTGGCGGATATGGTATAATGGCCCTACGGGAATGAACAAGGGCCAACAGCTTCTTCACTACCGCAGGAACATTCATTATACCATATCCGGTACTGTTCGGAAGTAATGGCGCCGGATTCAATGCCGGCTATATGATTTGGGCCGTTATAATAGTTAGTAAGCCTAGTACTTAAAGACTAATTAATAATTAATGGTCGATTCATAATTACATCCGTATGTCCGTTCAGCCGACGAAATGACGAAATAACGATTTCACGGGCGCTGGCTGATCCACTGCACTAAGCTGGTAGTGACGCTATTCGCAGGCTAAACGGACATACGGCTGTAAGTATGAAGCGACCCTAACACAAATATCGGGACCTGATCTGATTTTGGTAAGCAACTGCACAACCCAGCAGGAGCAGCGGTCTTGGTCGACGGGGAGGGCGCAGGCCATTTGGCGAATGTAGTCGTACTGCCAGATCACCCGACAGGTGTTCAGGATGAGGGCGAGGTAGATTTTGGGCAAAGGTGACGTCCACCACAAACAAGGGAGTAGTTGCTG
>JASANF010000909.1:0-34028 GCA_030248245.1 Trissonchulus sp. WLG1_4
TCTATAGACTCCAAAAAGGAAATCATGGTCACATAGTCACCGCAGCGGAAATCATAGCTTCGACTACAAGCCGTCAGAGGGCTACAACTAGCATGCATATTTAAATGAAACTGAACAGAACAATGATCACTGGTAGATAGAGGCATACGTACATCTACATTAGTCACTAGCTGAGAGTACATAAAACTAAGTCTAGGATACTTGAAATACGGGTTGGTTGAGTTACATTCTGATAAAAACCATAGTCATTAAAAACATCTAGAAAAAGAGAATCAATCGTACGTTCTGCCGAATTTAGGTTCCAATGTATAGTGGGTAAATTAAAGTCTCCGACAAGGAGGACTTTTTTTTTCAACGGAACTGAAACGACGGATATGTTCGATAAGATAAGAGTTCGCTGTTTGAGAGCTAAGTGGAGACCGATACACTAAACCCACCCGAAGCATTTTCTTGTTTATAACAACATCAAACCACAAAGTCTCAATTGTAAATTCGATACATGTAGCATCAATTATTAACAGGTAGGGTCTTATGAATAAGTGCGGCAACACCACCGTGCGTACGTATTTTTCTATCTGATCTCAAAATAACGTACGTGTCCGAAGCTGAGAATACAGCATTGCCAGATGAGCAGTCGAGCCAGGTCTCGGTGATAAACACCATACCCAGGAATTTGTCTGTACATTTTATGAGTCTGTCCATTTCAAAACTAAGATCAGCTAATTTATTGGAAATACCTTGTGCGTTGCACAAATAACAGACAAATTGCTGTTGTTGGTGACGTCTGGGGTTACAAACCACTTTTGTATCTAGTAATGTGTTAGGACCAGTTATGGGTTTGGGTTGGGAACAATATGTCCATTATTGATTTTAACATGCTCGCCGGCTAAACTCGTCACGTAGCTGCCGATCCTTCTGACGTTGTTTATATGTCAAATCCGGTCTGGTCCAGGCATTTTCTAATGTTGGGTTAGAGCCCTTCACACCATGAAAGCCCACCAGAAACTTACGGAGAGAAGCCATGGTTTTAAAGCGGACTTTCAAAATGCGAGGACGACTACCCATGGCCTTACCATCCCGGAAGGTCTCCACAACGTCAGCAGGATCCGCACCTACTTTTTGACACACATCGGTAATGACAGCATGTTTCATATCAGCGTCACTTTCGGGTAAACCAATTACAACAAGGTTACTCTTTTTGGTTTCAATTTCACACACTTCAGCTGCGGTTTGTCTGGTCAGATTATTGATGGTAGGCATGATCGACTCAATGACGCGCCGCACAGTCTCGCCAATAGAATTGACATCAAGCGGTGATGATTGAGCGTTACAGGCAGATAGATCTGATACCTGTGATTCAAGACCCGACCCGACTCTCAAGATCAGCAATCGCAGTGTTACACGACGAGCAATAGTAGTATGCAAGTTCTGAGGATTTTAATTTTTGCAGTGCTTTATAGGCCCCGTCGTCAAATTTAGCACATTTATAATGGTATCGATGCTTGCATTTTGCACAGTCAACCTCCCAATCAGAGGGCGCAATAACCGTATCACAGACACCACAGTACACACTACTTATTGCGCCGGGTGATTTTATAGAACTGGCGGAATGCTTACGCGTTTCAGGCAAAGTCACTTATAATAACTGATGATAAATAAAGGTGAAGGAAAATGAAAATAACAGATTTAATCACACGAAATTATATAACAGAGCAAGTTCGTAAAGCAGAAACCAAGGCATGCGAACGAAAGCAAATGGAAATAAATGCGCATATGGAATCAACTGGGAGTTTAAACCCAAAGAAAATGCATTGTAAGTGGCAAGCCACAAATTAGCGTAAGAAGCTAGTCAATAGCAAGCAATAATAAATCAAGCAATTAATTAGCAAAGCAGGAAAATACGACCGAAGCGTTGGACCCGAGCCTGCAACAAGCAAGCCCATTTGATTCAGAAAATGAATCTGAATCAAATGGGTTATACATATACTTGTAAATTAGATGTCGTTAAAAATTGTTTCACTGAATGTCTTACTTCTATGGGGTCGTTAGTGTTAAGGTATATATATGAGCAAATGTCCGAGAAGTTCAAAGATGGCTCCATGTATGGCCGGATGGGTCAAAAAATAGAATTGGCTGATTTTTGCAGAAATCAAAGGTATTAGTGAGACTAGATTTGTGTCCAAATATTTTTTTCTAGAAATCACCCCAAGTTGAGATATGGTCATTTGAATTTTGGGCTATGCCGATTTTTTGGACAAATTTTAGGTTCAACTTTGATATCAAGGTTCTCAATGATTACGAACGGTAACATTCCAGTGTTTTGTCACATGTAGCGCCTATAAATATTATATTATGTGCCAAAATATTTTTTAAAAATTCTTTGTATTCTTCAGATTACAGAACTTTTGCGTATCGGATTTCGCATTCGACACGAAGTTTTTCATCACTTTTCACCTTCCTGTGCCACCGTTTACAAAGAGCAGGAAAATATATTTCTTGCATTATTATGCGCTATATATGTGCTATCTAACCCTAGAATTTCAGAAAAAATTAACGACTCCTGTGGGTGCCACAAGCAAAACGTATGGCCATGTTGAACTACAAAATATCAATTATGGACATTCTGCTGTTATTTTTTTATTCCATTCCTTTTGAACCACCAGGAACATTTTACATAATTTTTTTCTAATGTTGGGTAATTTTTTAATTATTTTGTGATGTATTAGGATCAATGATGCTCTTTTCAGCTTGACGAAAGGACTACGAAAAGATTTAAGCGTGTTGGTGCGACTATCCTTTTGTAAACTTTAAGCAACTAGCTTAGGCTGGCGTCTTTCTGTTTCTAGTAATAATCTTACAAACCCTTAACTTTTGTAAATTTTACTAACAAAACACACATAAATCGGCATTTTTTTAGAAATCGTGCATATAAGTTAAGAGCCATATCATACAGACATACGTATGTTTTTTAGCCATAGCATTACATACATGTTATGCAACTAGCTTAAATTAAGGTTACTAAAGGTTTTTATTTTTTTAGAACGCTGAAAAATCAACTTCAGTACAAGTTTTTAAGAGGTTTAATTTTAGTAATGCATATAATATTCATACCTCGACAAATGTTAGTTAAATTTTTGGCCCAAAAACTTTTTTAATTAACTATGTAGTTATTGTTCAAAATTTTAAAACAAGCATATATTTTTTCTGATTACATACATAAAAAATATTTTATATATCTACCAATAAGTTAGCTAAATCTTTTATAAATGGTGTTAAAATATAAGGCATGACAATGCCAACTTCATTTTTATTAGTAAAATATTCGTGATGTTTGCAAGCCTCGAGATGCTTCAGTCATTTGCGGATAAACATCCATTATATTAGGATCATTAATATATTCAGCATTATCAAAAGGTTCGTCGGCTTCAGAAACTTTTTGTTCGATAGGCCTGTCTGGGTTGCGGCGGCGGCGGCTCGCTTCTTGTGAAAAAAAAACTGCTGACTTGTTGCCAACGTAAGTATTCACTTGGCATAAACAGCTTAGCATTTCTGCAATCGGTTGCCTGAAGAAATAAGTTATGATAAGCCCTTTTGTTACAAATTTTACAATTGGCTTATAAATTATAAACAATTGCTTTAGTAATCCAAATTATAATAACTCGCGTTGATAACGAAAACTATAACAAATGTAGCGGAACACAAATGTTTTTGTTTCTAATTATGCTCCCGCTTATATATACTATTTCTTATTTGACAATACTAATTTTTTCAATTTCTAAAAAAACATTGACAACACCTTATACTACAATATTTTATAACAAAATAAAATAAATATATACATAACTCCTAAAACATAAAATGGACCTGTCTCATTGATGCAGCAATGGCCTTTGGATCAATGCGTCTAAATTTATTTTTAGCTTCGTCGAATTTCAGTAGTAAATACCGACGTTGCTTAACAGATAATCGGGTTGGAGGTGCGCGTTGTCTTATAGCCCAGCCCATTGGTAAAGCTTGTTTCGGTCCCAAAGAATGTGCCGCTTCTGTAAACGCATCTCTTAGCTTAGGATGCAACGCAGTTGCTTCCGTTTGCTCTACCCCCTTTTTGTAGGATTGTATCACAGCATCACGGAGACTGAGTCGTTTAGTCACGAATACATGTTTTCCAGTGTCTAAGTGTTTTTCCAAAAAGGCTAGTTTTTGGTAAGATTTTACACAACCATGTTCTGGACACGAAAACATGCTGTCATCTGCCATTTCACTAGATCCTATTTCTTCTTCAGCAAACCTTGGAGAATTTTGCTATTTTTGTTTGAGGAAATTAAAGGCATCCATTTATTCAGAAGCACCGCTGCGTCTTGAATTCTGTAAGGATCAGCAACTGACAAAACGGAAATAGACGATCTCAGTTTGGCATTTTTCCGTGCCTTTTCGTGAATAACAACTCCGTCACCAATGTTGTACGATATCCAGGCCCGCAAAACATCGTTTGAAAGCTAGAAGTTATTTCGTTTGCCTATATTTTTAATTGGTACAGCCGCGCTCCACTCCGATCCAAGTTCAAGCTCTGACTCTATAATGGTGGTTCCTTTTATCCCACCGCCTGTGGCTGAGCCTCTTACAAACTCGCTCGCTGTTCTACATCTGTTTTTCTCAGCCACAAACAATCTCGAATGTCTTTTGATTACCGCGCCCATGCGATCGCACGCGCCCTTTCCACTTTGAGGGTCTGAAAAGTCCCAGCGCTTAATCACTATTCCTGATAATCGTGACATTATGGGAATTAGCGCTATTGCCTCAGAGCTGTGGTAGCATCCAGCGTTGTCAGATCTCAAGTATGCGGTAGAAACTGTTGGTTGTTCAGACTTAACGCGTGATAGCACGTCCACAATTATTGCCGTAACCGCCTTTGAGTTTTGAACGACACTATCACACACATGAACAAAAGTACGTTTTAAATACTTCTTTTCTGCGCCAGTATGCATTGACACAACACTTATATGCCACGGAAGTCCGGATTTCCCATAAAACTCTGCCTGCTCTTCGCGGCCACTAATCGGCAGCCATTTCATGGCCCAATCTAATACAATGTAGACTTCTTCGTTTGGATGCATATTTTCCATAATGTCAAGTCTGGCGCTATCTTGATGAATTGTACGTAAAATATGACTTTTCCAATCTTTCACAGCTAGCCTCGCCTTATCAAAGTCGTGTGAAATGTCGCTAATGCTTTGACTATTTTGAATGTTAGAAAGTTCTTGTTCGATATCAGTTATAGCGTCTTCAAGAACAGAGCAACGTTCACATGTCAAGTCATGGGCATGCTGTAAAGAGTGCTTTCGGAATTCGCTATTCACGGGATCACTGAGAGCATGTGAAATACAGTGATCAGCGACACGTGATTTTAGCTTAACATGAAGTTTATAGTCTCCCTTCAAGTACTGTTTGGCTGTTTTTAAATTATTTCGTACTTCTGTGAGCCACTCATCTGTGTCGTGTGTATCAGAAATTGTTGCGGCTACAATGTCTAAAGTTTCGAAGGCTTCACTTCCATAGTAGGTAAAATAATCTATTCCCTCCACTTGCTTCTGCGTTGATGCAGTGCAGTAATTCAAAATACGTAGAAGGCTCGACCTGCTCAGTACAAGATGTTGCTTATTTGTATCTTCCAAGTGTTTTAGATACATTAGTACTATTCTTTCGTTGACCATTGATCGGACTATATTAGGAAGATCTTCGGTTTGTCCAGAAGAATATTTTGCTTTAACAAAATCATAAGGCAAGTCTGTCACAATGTATGGTGATGTAATAAAACTAACAAAACTGTCCAGTTGTGCTGGACTGTAACGAACGCGTTTGACTGCTTCTGACTCTTGTCTTGAACCAGCACCAAATAGCTTGGCATACCTTCTAGCTTCAAAAAAATAGTAGCTAGAAAGGCCCGGAATGTAGTGTTGTAACTCCGACAAGGTTATGTAAGGTGCAACTATAGACAGTATTTGTTTTCGGACCACGGGACTGTCTGCTGTTTCGAATGCATCACGAATTGATAGTAAAACATCATTGAGTTTGTTATCTCCCCCTAGCCAGAAACGTGTAGAGAATGATTGCAGTACTAGTTTCTCAACTTCTTCAGGGGCGTCTGAAGCGGATGCATAAATCACTGTTTTTACGGCTGATCGAATAGCGCGTAGTCTCCGTTCCTTTGTTGCCTGCGAGAGCTTTTTAAAATGGCTAGTACAATGCAAATGACTGATTTCTGCCTTGGCAGCCAAGTTTCTAATGATATTCCTTAACTGCTCCAATTGTGATTCTGCGTCACAGGTATCTTGTGACGACGGTATAAATTCTTCAATATAGGATGCTTGAGATAGAGATTCTATAGTTTCCATTGTATTCGCACATTTGTCAAAGCTGTTACGTGGGCTTACTGCTTCATCAGAAATAATTTTGGGTCTTTTCCGTTGTGGCAGTATCTCATGTGATTGAGTTAGCTGACATTCTGTATTGGCAGCAGTCATTGCTGCTGTAATTTCCACATAATGGCGACGACACAGTGCTGAAGAAAGATACCAGATCAGGGTGATAGAAACAAACGGAAAGTATACATGTTAGAGAAATGTTTCGGATTTTTTGTAAAACATTAATCCTAATTACTAAATGCTTAACACTAAACAATATTTGCTACAGTGTAATTTATAGTACATAAAATTTAACCTTCAGCTACTTGACGAAGTTCGATCACAGAAGAGACATAACATTCAAAATACTATTTTTTCAAAAATTTTATCCAAAAAACATTCAAAATAGTGTAAAACTACATTGTAACAAAAAAATTTCTATACTTACGAGTTCCTACTGATAAAGCGAGTTTCTTCTTATAGAATAAAAATTCAGACATTTCCTTGGAAATAAACATATAGTCTTCTGCAACTGCGCCCTTTTTATGTGATGCAGAACCTTCAAGATCCCGCACGCCACAGCGATTTCTCCAAACTCCATTTCTGCGAATACGTGTTTTCTAAATATTATTGAACTCCCAATCTTGGGGAACTTCTTTGAAGTGATTTTTGCATATTGCCATGTTGGTCAGATCCAAAGAATTGTAATCGAATCTGAACCCTTCTCGGGATAATACCAAATCAGCTAAATTTGCGACGCCTGGCGCAACTGTGTCTGAAAAACAGATACACAACCATTTCAAATCATTTATAGTTTTTAAACCTTTTCCGGAAACACAAGTGAAAACGTGCCTAACCGCCGGCTGCAGGGGAAAGCTGCTTCCTGAATTTATTTTTCTGGTAACAGCTAGAAGTTTAGCAAATTTTTGAATTTGTAACTAATTTTTACTAACTTTTTGGAGGTCAGAAGAATTGTGACGTATGAGAGGGGCTCTCTTCCTACCCCAACATGTGGCTCTATGCGACTTAATGCATTTAAGATAAGCGTAACAATGATCTATACAAATAACGTAAGTAATAGGAAGTGAGTCTTACCAGAAGACAAGCTTTGTAACTTTAAATCAGCCAACGATATTAAATCCCCGCCACAAGGACTCTTGACATGAGGAACGTGCTTCAAAAAGCAAACATGAGCACAGCATCCGTAAATCAGGACTAAGAACCATAACAAAAACAGCATGGTTGTCTGCGTCGAGCACTGGTATAACCGAAATGTATGGTTTGAGTAGGAAGGCGTATATAATTTGACAGAATAATTCCAGTTTATATCAGTGTTTGCCAGTAAAATAATTCCAGTTTATACCAGTGTTTGCCAGTAAAATAATTCCATTTCATATCAGTGTTTGGCAGTGTTTGTTAAACAGCTGTGTAGACAACAGCGCACAAAACCAGATTATATATTTCACAAGGTGTGTATGCAATAGAGCACAATACTAATAGATTTCATATTTTTCACTAGAAGCCCACAATGTAAATTTTTACGTCGAACAATTTTCAGCAGCAAAACACAAAAAAAGTTGCACACAACTTGTCGTGATAATTACATAAAAAAGTTGCCCACAATTTCTCGTCGTGATATTTGCAACAACAACAAACGTAATTTATGTATATAACATACACCATTTGTGGACAATTACCGGTTTGCCTGTTATTTAATTTGTTTGAATACAGTTGCGACAGTAGGTCGTAGACGGGGTTTTGAAAGATTATGACTAGCAACAGAAAGACGCCAGCCTAAGCTGGTTGCTTAAAGTTTACAAAGGGATAGCCGCACCAACACGCTTAAATTTTTAATTTGTAGTCCTTTCGTCAAGCTGAAAAGAGCATAATTTTACCGTATTCAGTGATCCTAATACATCACAAAATAATTAAAAAATTACCCAACATTAGAAAAAAATTATGTAAAATGTTCCTGGTGGTTCAAAAGGAATGGAATAAAAAAATAACAGCAGAATGTCCATAATTGATATTTTGTAGTTCAACATGGCCATAAGTTTTGCTTGTGGCACCCACAGGAGTCGTTAATTTTTTCTGAAATTCTAAGGTTAGATAGCACATATACAGCGCATAATAATGCAAGAAAAATATTTTCCTGCTGCTATATATATTACAATAATAAACTCAACAATTTATATATATATATATATATATATATATATATATATATATATATATATATATATATACATAATAATTGTTGAGTTTATTATTGTAATCGGTAGTTAGTTAAGTAGATAGAATTAATATAGCAGTTCGGGAAAAAACCCACCCCATTTTTTGGGGAAAAAAAACCAACCCGGTTCCGGAACTTATATGGTATATGGTACAGGTCTAAAACTTTGCCAGCGTATAGTACAGTCCCTGTAGGCAAACGTCTACAAGCGGTATCCAAACGGGATCTCGTTGGTACTTTGTATGAGTCAAAAATTTTGACCCCCTATTTTTGACCCGACATGGCTCCAAGGGAGGTGAATTTTGGAGTCTCATTTCTCAGCACTAAAAGATGCGAGTTCAAATGTAAAAACACTTTTACAGAGGACTACCCTTCCTCTATTCCTGACCGCAGTGGCAGGTCCCTCCTTCTTTCGTACGAGGGGGGGCATGACCGAAATTAAACGGGGTAAAAAAAACCCATGTGGGGGAAAAAAACCCCACTTTTTGAAAATGGTCTGGTGATGTCAAAAAACCGGGGATCTTAAAGCCGGTGATCGTAAAAAGGACAAAGCAATTTCGGTGACAGTTGTGACAGATGTGACAGTTGTGACAGATGTGACAGGTGTGACAGTTGTGACAGTTGTGACAGATGTGACAGTTGTGACAGATGTGACAGATGTGACAGTTGTGACAGTTGTGACAGGTGTGACAGTTGTGACAGTTGTGACAGATGTGACAGTTGTGACAGATGTGACAGATGTGACAGTTGTGACAGTTGTGACAGATGTGACAGATGGGACAGTTGTGACAGTTGTAATAGGTGTGACAGTTGTGACAGATGTGACAATTGTGACAGTTGTGCTTGTGACAGGCGTGACAGATGTGATATTTTGGTATTTGCATGCCGAGGCCTGAAATGATTTGTATGCCGATGCCAAAGCTGGCAAGTTTTTTTGATGCCCTAAGCCTAAGCCTAAGCCTAAGGTTAGGCCTTAAAAGCCTCAACATGGTTGCATGCCGAGGCCTGAAATAGGTAGCATGCCGAGGCCTGAAATGGGTTGCATGCCGATGCCTGAACAGGGTTGCATGCCGAGGCCTTAACAGGGTTGCATGCCGACGCTTAGCAGGGTTGCATGCCGAGGCCTTAGCAGGGTTGCATGCGAGGCCTCAACAGGGTTGCATGCCGAGGCCTGAAATGGGTTGCATGCCAATGCCCAAGCTGGCAAGTTTTTTTGAGACCCTAAGCCTAAGCCTAAGCCTAAGCCTAAGGTTAGGCCTTAAAAGCCTGAAGTGGGTTGCATACCTAAGCCTGACATGGGTTGCATGCCGAGGCCTTAACAGGATTGCATGCGAGGCCTCAACAGGGTTGCATGCCGAGGCCTGAAATGGGTTACATGCTGATGCCTAAACAGGGTTGCATGCCGATATCTGAAATGGGTTGCATGCCAACGCCTGAAATAATTTGCATGCCGATGCCCAAGCTGGCAAGTTTTCTTGATGCCCAAAGCCCAAAGCCCAAAGGTTAGGCCTTAAAAGCCTGAAGTGGGTTCATACCTAAGCCTGACATGGGTTATTGTCATTTACAATTATTTTTAATGATAATTTGTACTTGCTTCCAATACCAAATTATAACAACTGTCACGTGTAGTTTAGCCTACGTGTATTGCAGCAAGAGTAAAGGCGCACACTGTAGCACAGCATGAGTTTAATAACATATAGTACGAAACAGGTTGGAAAGTGCGCCAGCACAACAGGTAATGCAATTACGTTAACAGGTGCGAAACAAGTAAGCCAACAGACACCTAGCAGGAGGTTAACTAACCGACAGCACTCAGCTTGACTCTCTATGTCAGACCCCCCTCTCCTAACCAGTTTACTCGGTTTTATAGGCGCTGCAGCAAATCCCAGATTGAATACTTAACTGACCTGGATAGGCTAAAATTAGCCTACCTGGTGACTAGTTTAGATGACTATCTATGAGAACTTTTAAATGTCACGCATTCCAGAACAAGGTTACGGTAGGACAAGGGCGCGCCGCCGCTTACTCACTTAGCAATATATATATATATATATATATATATATATATATATATATATATATATATATATATATATATATATATATATATATATATATATATATATATATATATATATATATATATATATATATATATATATATATATATATATATATATATATATATATATATATATATATATATATATATATATATATATATATATATATATATATGTATATATATATATAGGTGTAGGTTTGTATGTGAATTTAGATTACAGTTAACTACAGTATGTATTAGGATTATACTAACTCGTTTACATTACCTCCCCGGTTTTGAAAATTTACCTCTCCTGAGGTTACAAGGTGTCTACAGTATTACTTGATACAAATTAACCACGTGTTATGTTATAATCAATAGTACGCAGCGTACCTCGGTACAAATACAACCAAAACTGACAAGAATATTACGACACGCTTTGTGCGAAGTACCATACGACATAAGTCATTAACATAGCAATTATATAAAGTGAACCAAAGTGCTAATTAATACGTAAATAAAATAATGCATGATATAAGTATAATTAACAAATAACTCAATAACGGTTACGGCTCGTTATAGGCACAAAACAATTTAGCAGTTCGGTTTAAGGCAAGACAGGTAATAATTAGTAGTAATAATGGATAATCATACTGGTGAATATTATTTGACATAAAGTCATAACAGGGGCAGCCACGCGTAAGGGAGTGCATTATATTTCGCGCAGAATAACGTTCATTTCCCGCATCCAATCTTCCACCCCCGCCACATTGGGATGTAGCCCATCTGGTATAAAACGCTCCCACTGGCGGCTTCCGCGTCGACGGAGATTTGTTAATTATACTTATATCATGCATTATTTTATTTACGTATTAATGATACCGTTATCGAGTTATTTGTTAATTATGCTTATATCATGCATTATTTTATTTACGTATTAATTAGCACTTTGGTTCACTTTATATAATTGCTATGTTAATGACTTATGTCGTATGGTACTTCGCACAAAACGTTGACATGGGTTATTGTCATTTACAATTATTTTTAATGATAATTTGTACTTCCTTCCAATACCAAAATATAACAACTGTCACGCATATCTGTCAGAACTGTCACATCTGTCACAACTGTCACAACTGTCACAACTGTCACATCTGTCACAACTGTCACATCTGTCACAGCTGTCACATCTGTCACATCAGTCACAACTGTCACATCTGTCACAGCTGTCACATCTGTCACATTTGTCACATCTGTCACAACTGTCACAACTGTTACCTATTATCGTGATCACCCATTTTAGAGTGGCACTTTTTGTGATCACCCACTTAAGGGGGCGCTCCGGGAATCAAGGATTTGGGCCGCATTTTTTAAAAACAGCCAAAATGACCTATCATTCTTGAAGGAAAGTTGCCAAAAATACTATTTCTGATGTTTTGACGTGCATATCTCCATAGCAAAAAATTTGGAAAAAATTGGACAATTTACTGATTTTATTCGACTTTTACACAAATTCAGCAAGTAAGCCAGTGCATCAACGCTTTTTGAGGTTTTGCAAACAGACGATACGTAGGTTTTATTAGTCGTAATGGAAAATTAAAACAATTTTATTGCGTTTTGTGCAATAAAATCGCACAAGAAAGCATTTTCAGAAGCAGCAGACTCAAATATAGGCTGTGTGAATACAAAACCAATTTTTCGGCATTCGATTATAAAATGCTGGTAAGATATTTTTCCACAAAATTTTGCACAATTATAGCCTTAGGCTCTGCGCAGTTGAACAATTTTTTAGTTTTTTAAAATAAAGCTTAGAATTTTTTTATATGAATTTTATTGCTCAGAGTTCGACTTCGAAAACAATAATGACATTTTTTATCCAAACCCGACATAAATGTTAAAAACCAAAATAATGTTCAACTAGAGAAGCACATAAGCAACATTTTGGTATATAAAGTGTGACTATACGCAAAGTATAAGCAGAGTTATCGTTTGCCGAAAATTCACTCACGTTTGGCGCCGTGGGAGTCACGTGACATAATCACGTGATTTGAAATTTTGCCTCCAGGGTTCTTTTGTGCCATACTACATATATGTGTAGTAAAGTTTGACATTTGACAACTTTTTCACCAATTTTTGATGTAACCCCCGATTCCCGGAGCGCCCCCTTAAAGAATTCCGAAAAACCTTGTAGCTACTCCAGAAGACTCATGGTAGTGCAAAAAGACGTTTATTGTTAACACAAATGCGCATACTGACACTTTCTTGATCGATTTCTGGATTACGGGCCTAATAGTCGGACTTTGTCATTTTGAGGTCCCTTTGGAGCGGAAAGTAGTATTATCTGGTACTATTGTCAATTTTTTGTATGTTTTTAATTATAACCTGTTAATTTTTCTTGTTTAAACGCCAAATAACCGAATAAAATTAAACTATGCCCCAGCGTTTTTTTTTGGGCCAAATTGGTGGCCATGGCCACTAAAATTATGGATCGGCTACTAAAAATTTTGGGCTGGTGGCCAGCCTGAGGCCTGACCACCAAAAAGTGAAGTTTGGGATGAAGAATGTGTTTCAAAATCAAAAAAATCGCCCAGCTTTTGGGGGCTTTCGCCCCCAGACCCCCATGTAGGTTACCAATACAAACAATGTATACTGCACAATCTTGACTTTTGAGGTTTAATGCTTGTACACACTGTCATCTAAGTGTGCTCTACTGTATCGCGATAGTTATTTCGGTTTCGTTGGCAGTAATATGAGTTTTTTGTTGTCAATATTTGTGGAGCCTTGTCATTGACTTGTGGGGTAGGGCTACCTGAATAAGTGAATTTTAGGTTATGCTATTTTCTCAAATTCACACGCAATGTATCACGCGTAAAGGCGCATCGCACATGTAAAAAACGGAAACCAAAGGTTCTATTAAACATTAAAGTGCACGTGTATCATAGAGCAACAAACAGCTGTTTTGTGACGAGAAAGCTTCCGTTTCATTAAAGTTTTTGTTGAAACGGACAAAGGGGACTTTTATATATTATTCTATATCAAGGGTGGAGGTAGGGGTTGGGTGAGGGCGGCGGTGCGGCCCCTTTAATTTGCTCTCCGCTGCTTTCCGAAATTTTTCTTTAAGGTGGCGCTCAGGGGAACCGACTTTGGCGTTTAATTTTTTTCAGCGACATTTTTGACCATAATGTCTTGAAGGAAAGTTGTTCAAAATGAAAATAGCTTTCATTTGATGTGCATATTGTGATAAAAAATTTTTTTTAATTTTTTGGACAATTTTGTAGCCGTAGCAAAAAATTTTTTTGTTTCCATATAAAATGATTACTCATATCATTAAAACATGCGGTTTCTTAGCTTTAAATTGATGTATTAAACTTACGAATACGTTGAAGTTTTGCTGAGTTATTTAGCCGTGAAAATAGCAAATCCAAAATGAAAAGCCTACAAAGCTGATAAATCTTCGAAAATGTCAAATTTTTGATTTAATTTCTTAAAAAATTTAGTATGGCTTTTTGTAACTTTTTCAACGGAAATATGCAGTCCTAGGAAAGGTCTAATTTTTGAAAAAGTGAAACGTGTGAGCAAACCTTACATTTTTGCGTAGCGAAATCGACTACTTTTTTTGGATCTGGGTCCCAGCTGCCGTTTGCGATTGAGTTGAAAATTTGCACAATGAAAGAAAGAATATAAATGCAGACGTGAAAGATCTTCGATTTTCAAATTTTGGCCCGCAGCACTTTTTGTAGTCGATCAAACACGACTGATTTTTGAAAAATCAATTTTTTGCAAAATCAAAAATAAAAATGAAAAATTGAAGATCAATCACGTCTAGACTTTTGAGAGATCTTTCTATTGATACCAAGATCATCAAAATCGGTTGAAGTTTCGCTGAGCTAGGTCAAAAACAAAATTAGTGTGAATAGGAAATTCGACATGGTCATAAAATTTGACACATTCACATTAAAGTGCTGAACTGTATTGTAAATAGGTTTTTTTGATGTCTCTTTGATATACAATTAAAGTGGTATTGCTATTTATTGCATGAGCTGAGCGCCAAACATGAGTTTTGTTGCTGAGCGCTACCTTAAGGGGGTAATGTCGTTTTCGTGGTTTTTGACATTTCAGTGTAATTTTTGCGCCCACAGAACTCAAGCTAAAAACGGACTACGGCTTCGAAACTTTAACCACATTATCTTTAGGAAAATATCCCCACCCGTTTTTTTCCTTTTCTAAAAATAGATTGTAGAGTCGGTGTTATGGGCTTTTGAAAATTTTAGAGAAAGGTCAAATTACGTGATTTTTGCACGAAAATCTCATTTGTCATCTCGAAAATGTCATTTTCTCAACGTAGAAACGACTTATCAACTATATCAAAAAAACGGGTGGGGATATTATGTCAGTGCATTACTGCAAAAAGTTTAGTAGTTGTTGGCTGATCTTGAGTTTCATAACTGTGGCGCAAAAATTAGTCAAAAAAACCGCTGATGGGGTGTGTTCAAATGATAGCAGCAGTAAAATTGCAAAAGATAATCTGCTTTTAAATATAGTTTTTTTAAGATAGAAGGTGTAAAAAAATGTAAAAAAGACCGCTCTAGTCTTTGTTGAGGTTAAGTGCAGTTATGGTAGTTTAAAAAACACCTAAAAACGCAATTACCCCCTTAAGGGGGTAGTGTCGCGAAAGCAGTCGATTTTGCGCGACTGTAAAACTTGTTCAGTAAAATGTTAGAAATTGTTCTTTCTATATTTTAAAAATCTACCAAAAGGCAAATTATTTTGCCAAGTTTCAGCAAAATTGGTGCAGCATATAGTTTGCAATAATGTCTCAAAGTCGGAAAAATGACGAAAAAAAAACCTATTCACATTCCATTTTTTAGTCACATTTATCATTTTTTCTGTTTAGTTTTTTTACACAGACTAATAGCACATATGTTGTAGTTTATGCACACAAAATTTAGTGCAGATTACTGTAGCGGCTGTGGAGTAATACTAGTTTGAACTGTGAAGGTGTACTTAAACTGTAAAATAGTAGCAGCAATAATGATAAATTGTGGAAAATCTAGACGCTTATTTTCAAATCAGAAGAAAAACGAACCTTCAATTTTCTTTTTTCTTATTTGTCGCAAAAAATTGTGCGTCCACACATTATGTGTACTTCACAAGCTGGCCAATCTGATATCTGGCTTGATTTTTCGAACTTTTATGTCCCTATTGTGTGATGTCTGGCTTAAGGTGGTACTAACGAATGTGCAGTGGTTTTTACATTTTTGAAAAAAATTAGTTGATTCAAACTGTATTTTTTGAATATAAAGTCTGTCAAAAGTTGATTCATATACACAAAGTGGCAAATGAAGTTAGCAGGATCATGTGAAAATTTTTTCGGAGCAAGCCAAGCCAACAAGCCAAACTACACAACAGGAGAATAGAAATTTGACAGTTTTGGCCACTTTTCTAAGCGCATGCGCAGCGCATAAACACAAAAATGAACATGAATAAACTTTTGCAAATTTTCTAGACCCAAAATGAAAATTTTTTACATTGCTTATATTCTTGCCCAGATATAGAACTCGAAAGTTGAGTGTGAATAGACACTTTTTACTTTGAAACCGTATATTTCATTTAATAATTGACAAATCATAAATTCGTGCATTTTGGGTCTAGATAATTCACTTTTAAATATTTTTGCCATTTTTCGAATGTTTTTGTTATTTAAACTCTTCAAAAAGTGGCCAGATTTGAAAGTGCTCAAAAAAGCCAAATTGGTCTACTTTTAACACGTGCCATACAAATCATCTTCACAGTTGTACAACAAAATATTACTTAAATGTAGAAGAAAAGTAGCGCTTTCTAACGATATAAAGAATATGCTCTAAAGTTAATTAGTTATTCAATACTAGCGTGTTGAAAAATACTGCACATTCGTTAGTACCACCTTAAGGTGGTAGTGTCGCCAAAGCAGTTTTGCTCATAGGTTGCAAAAAGAGATCTTTTTGCTTTGAACTTGTACGTTCACTGAGAAACTAGTCCAATGCTATATTGTGTTAAATAAGTACTGCCAGACAGTAGACTACCGATATCTACCAATATCTTGAACCAATCACCGATTGTAAGCCAGACATCACACAACAAGGACATGAAAATTCAAAAAATTCAGCCAGATATCAGATTGGCCAGCTTGTGAAGCACACATAACGTGTCGACGCACGGTTTTTTGCCACAAATAAGAAAAAAGAAAAATGAAGGTTCGTTTTCCTTTTGATTTTAAAATAAGCGTCTAAATTTTTCACAATTTATCATTATTGCAGTGAGTACTTCACTGTTTACGCACTGTTTTACAGTTCAAATAGGTATTACTCCACAACCACTCTAGCAATTTGCACTAAATTTTGTGTGCATAAACTACAACATATGTTCTTTTAGTCAATGTAAACAAACTAAACAAATAAGTTGATAATTGTGACGAAAAAATCGAATGTGAATAGGTTTTTAAAACGTCATTTTTCCGACTTTGCAACCTCACTGCAAACAGTATACTGCATCAATTTTGATGAAACTTTGCGAAAATACTTTCCTCAACATATATTTCTAAAATATATAATGAACGATGTCGTATCTGTTACTGAAAATGTTTTATAGTTACGCAAAATCGACTGCTTTCGCGACACTACCCCCTTAAGGCCGATTCACACGGTGCGTTTTTGCCGCTGCGATTTTGACGCAAAACGCAAGACGCAGGGTGTCGCACACAAAACGCAGCGTCTGAACAAACGTTGCGTCTCGCAAACTATTTTGCTGCGTCTTTACTCTTCTAAAAGCATGACAAACAGCTTTCCCAGTATTGTTGAAACCAACATGTCCGCAGCACCAAAACGCACTGAAAAGGCAGGCCGAATTGGAGTCTGGCGTTTAAAACGCTGCGGCAAAATCAAGACGCAGACGTTCCGCACTGAAATTGCTGCGTCTGTTCAGACAGTGCGTTTTGCCGCAGCGGCGAAAACGCTGCGGCAAAATAGCAGTAAAATCGCAGCGTGTGGATCGACCTTTACAATTGACGATTGGTCCAAGATATTTGTCAATATTGATAGTGTGATGTCTGGCAGTAATTATTTGATACCATACAGCGTTGGACTAGCTTCTCATTGCATGTACATACTACTTCAAAACAAAGGCCCGTATTCACATACTAACACTAACACTTAAAGTTAGTGTAAACCCTAACTTTAAGTGCTTCGTAGCACTAAATTTAGTGCTAAGAAGCACTTAAAGTTAGTGTTTACACTAACTTTAAGTGTTAGTGTTAGTATGTGAATACGGGCCAAAAAGTTCTATTTTCACAGCCTATGAGCAAAACTGCTTTCGCGACACTACCCCCTTAAGTGAAATTGTACTCAATGGTCCCCCCTTTGCAAATTTGGTTTTTCTCGCACGGCCGAAAAAATTTCTGATACGTCTCCAATTGACCAAATTCGACCAATGTGTAATGTGTGCATCAGTGGCGGATCCAGGGGGGGGCCCACGGGCCCCGGGCCCCCCCCTTTGGCTCTAGGGCCCCCCCCCCTTCGACAAAGAGGGCCCAAAGCTATTTTTGACAAAATTTACGTTTGTAGACTAATCCAAGCAACAGCAAGTTGGTCAGCTTTGCATCACAAAAAAAACTTGGTGATCTCAATCCTTTCAAAAATTCTTCTTTAACAATCTAAGCTGGGACATTGTATGTACATAAGTAATAAATTCCTGTAATGTACTTATGTTCTCCTGTGTTGCTTATCACTCCTTTTGTATCAGCTCTAGAAACAAGCGTAAAAGCTTGCCCACGAGGACAATAAACTACAGTGTAGGATTTAAATAACAGTATTCAGTAACATCAGTTAAACACTTCCAGTTACAGTTTTGGCTTTGTTGCACGGTTTCGTTGCAAACATCTGTTACTTTTTTGCTCTTTTTCCAAAAAAACTATGCAGTATAAACGTCAGAAAATAAATATAAACTAATAAAATTTTGAAATGTTTTTGAAATGTAGAAAATCGATGTCTTTGGAAAGATAGGGGTCTGTTACAAAAAATGCTTCGCTCAAAGGTGATCTACTCCAAAAAATAGGTTCAATATGTTCGCTTCCGCCCACTGCACATGTCATGTTTAATGACTGGCTATAACTAATGGGGTTAAATTCAGCTTGGGAGGGTGAAGTAGTGGACATATTTTTGAGTAGAGCATGTTGGGGAAAGTTGGATTTTTACTTCACAAAGTCACAAACTTTTTGGATTTTCTGAGATACAACCCCCCGAAATTTGAGCCCTCAGTAAGGGGGACTCAAATTCGACTCGAGCCCTAAAATCCGTTTTAGCAAATTTTTTCTGAAACTTGTGTTTTCTCCGTTCCAAACATGTTCCGTTCCAATGCAAATAATGTTTACAATTTTTTGGAATCAAAACTAAGGCACTTGGACCCAATACCTTAATAGCCGGATTCACCAGAAACGTCCAATTTTTGACCCTATTCAAACTTTGCCTCAATTTAGGGCTTAGGCTTAGTATGAGGCTTAGGCTTCGTATCAGGCTTCGGTTCAGGCTTAGGCTTAGGAACCAGAAAATCATAATTTTCAGCAAAGTCTTGCCAGCTTAGCCTTAGGAATCCTGCCAGCTAAGTCTAGACGATGCCTTAAAACATCATAACGCACTCAATACTATTCAAAAACAAGGATGATGGCCATTTTTGGCTTCAAATTTAGGCATCCGTTCTTTTCCAAAAACACTGAAAATGCAATTTTCAAGAGATCCTATGCCAGAAAATCGAAGTTCGTGCATAGGGGTCCTATTAGGCCGTGTTTACATTGACCTTTTTTCAGCTGCTCGAGCAGCTGAAAAAAAGCTGCAGCTTTTTTTCGCCGTTTCCGGCTCTTTTCTAGCTGCTCGAGCAGCTGGAAAAAAGCTGGAGCAGCGGAAAAAAGCTGGAGCAGCTGAAAAAAAGCGGATAAGTATGGCGGTCAGTATAGAATAGCTGCTCCGTTACTATGACAACGCTGTAGTTGCCGCTTTTTTTCAGCGTACTCCAGCATTTTTTCAGCTGCTCCAGCGTTTTTTCAGCTGCTCCAGCAGCTGGAAAAAAGCCGGAAACGGCGAAAAAAACTGCAGCTTTTTTTAGGCTGCTCGAGCAGCTGAAAAAAAGCTCAATGTAAACACAGCTTCACAGAAAATACTTCCTTCAGGGTGCTCTACTGCAAAAAATAGGTCCACTATTGCCCCCCAACCGGACTTGATCCGACTAATGCGTATTAATAACTATTAATATATTCTACAAGATATATATATTAGGGATGTCGCGGATGTCACTTTTTTGACATCCGCGGATGCGGATGCCGATGCGGATGTCGACTCCTAACATCCGCGCGGTTGCGGATGCGGATCTTTTTGGAATGTGTTCTAGACAAGTTATGAGCCGAAATTTTACAATTTTTTTGCCAAAAAATGCGTAAAATACTACAAATAGCATGTAGGTGTTAAAACGTCCCTTAGGGGTGGAATCAGTCGGAGCACTGGAAGCAGTGGAACAGCATTTTTCGCCTAATAATCCGGAGTCCCCCTATATCCACCAAACCTAGGGGAGGTCAATTAAAATTGAACGCTTTTTCGAATAGAGTAGGTTAGAAGTTTGTAGTATGTAAATTTCAGCTGGAAATCAAACTTCATCCAAAAATACTTTTACATGACTCATGACTCTCAAAAATGCAGAACTCGAATGTCCGCAATATCAAACATTCTGAACCATATAGTGAAAGTGTGAAACCTACTTTAGAAAAGAGCAATTTGCAACCAACAATGAGGCAAAAAACCCAGAATGATGTTTCATTCCACTGTTTTAAGAGCTAATACTGGCGTATACATGCACAAAATTTAAAATTGCTGTCTGATTTCCCACGTTTTTAGTGGCATCTGACGAATCTGAAACATCCGCACATCCGTATCAAATTTTTGCGGATGCGGATGTCAAAAAGTTGCGGATCATCCGCGATCTTTGGGTTTAGTTTCACTAATTTTAATATGTTTCTGATGTAATTATGGTTTTATATTGTTTATTATATGTTTTTTAATGATGCAAATTTAGCAGTCCAGCACTATCGCAGATCTGTCCAGTTGGCGCCAAAGACTGGGCGCTCGCAGATCTGTCCAGTTGGTGCCAGATATTTGGCACACTCATCCAAAACGGCCATACAGTTCTAGAAGTAAGTTGAAAATGTTTAGTTTAGTAGTGCGAGATTTGACTGGATCAGGGATCGCTAAAAGTATTTTAGAAACTCTGAAGACTTGGGGACTTGATCTAAGTATTTTGCGTGGTCAAGGCTACGACGGAGCTGCTAATATGTCTGGGCACATTAACGGTGCTCGTATGCATATTCTAAAGGCTTGTCCTGCTGCGGTATATACGTACTGTTCCTGCCATGCCCTAAATCGAGTGCTATATTGGTCCTGCAATGTAAGACCCATAGAAGACATGTTAACGCGGCTTAATGAAGTAACAATTTTTTTTCGACAGAGCCCTAAACGATGGGATGTTTTCATGTCCTCGCTGAAAGAAAAGTTTCCTACGCAGCCAAAACTTATTGATTTGTGTGTCACTCGGTGGGTGGATAAAAATCGAAGCATTATTGCCTTTTCCAAGTGTTTACCAGCCGTGGTGCATTCTTTACGAGTTATAAGTGAGTCTTGCGAACGAGAAGCACGCGCAAAAGCTTCCATTATTTTGGAAAGCATTGCTAAATTTTGCTTTGTATTGACCCTATTTGTTGTGAAAGAACTGATGGAAATTACTGTTGGTCCTGCCGAATATTTGCAGAAACCAGACTGTGATCTGATTTTGGCTTATAACGAAATCAAAACTGCCCGAGGAGTCATAACTTTCAAGTTAGGCGCGGCATCACAGCAGCTTGATCAAATCTATCAGACAGCTGCCGTAATTGCAGAACAATGCAACATTCAGCCAGATGTGGACAAAGATGAATACCTGGAATCGTTGTACAAGCCTTTTCTTCGTGAAGTTATTGAACAAATTGACTGCCGATTTAATGAACAAGCAAACATGGCGTTTAGTGGGTCTGCTCTGATTCCAAAATTTATGGGTATGTAATAGCATGCGATCCTGCGAATGGATAAGTTGTTGACTAACATGATACTCTGATTTTTAATTGCTTGCCATGCTTGCGTTTTTCCGTTCTGTGCTTAACTATAACTTCTCTACTAATGTTCTACTAATACCGTGCTCAACTATACTAATCTACTAATGTGAAGTATGAAAGGCCCGATTAATGACAACTCTGCACTGACCCTGTAGCTCAAATAGTTTGTAGATTCAGAGATGTAGTTGGTTTTAGCTCATATCGCTAGCAAAGTTAATTGGTTTAAATTCCGTATTCCGTTATTCCAGTGCTGTTGTTGATCAGTAAGGATACTTTCTCTCGCTTTTTCTTGAAGCTAATAAAGATATACTACTTTTGTGTTATCAATTATATATCATTTCAATCCAGTTAGATACCTTTTTCGTCTATAACTGTTCAACTAACTAAACCACTTAATTGGTACCTAGTTCGAAAGCAATTCAACTGTTGCAGCTGGTCAAGCTGGTTTGATATTATTTTAGCTTCGAAAGGCATGACGGACGTGTTACCGCTGTTTCGACTGTTTGAGCTTGATCTTAGAGTCAGCTTGGACTACGAATTGGAGATTTTGACGGCCGAATACAATTCTTGGAAAAAAATTTGGGAGCCGGTTGCCCGGCAAGAGTTGCCGTCTAATGCCATTGAGACTTTGAGCCGCTGTGAACCATCACTGTTTCCTAACATTTATGTTGCTCTAAGGGTGTGTTTTAGAATATACAAACTATGATTTTCCCAATCTGATGCTGACTTTGACCATCAGTTTAGTATAGACCAGCTTAAATTTTGAGCTATACTCATTGATCTCGTTTTCGACAATGGTATAGCGTGACTAGCAAAATGTAACATGTAACAGGGTAAAAATTTTGGGGGGGGCCTCTCCGGCCAAATTTTGGGGACCCTCCTTACCTGACCGACCAAAAATACCCCAAATTTGGCGAAACTTTGTAAAATTTTCCCAAAAAAGTGCCATTTTTACTAAATTTTGCCCAAATTTTGGGGATCCTGCCCCCGGCTCCTCGATTTGGGGGGGTCCCCCCATCCCCCTCTCATACATGATATATGATTATAGCAGCTCATCATGTTGTCATGCTTGCAGTAAAACAGTTAATTTATTGTGCTTCTTATTTTTTAGAACTTTGCCGTTCTTCCAGTTTCAACTGCCACGAGTGAAAGATCATTTTCAACGCTTAAATTATTGAAAACGTATTTGCGCAGTACGATGGCCCAAGACCGACTGAACTCTGTAGCACTACTGTATGTCTACTTAAGGGGGTAGTGTCGCGAAAGCAGTCGATTTTGCGCGACTGTAAAACTTGTTCAGTAAATTGTTAGAAATGATTCTTTCTATATTTTAAAAATCTGTCTAAAGGCAAATTATTTTGCTAAGTTTCAGCAAAATTGGTGCAGCATATAGTTTGCAATAATGTCTCAAAGTCGGAAAAATGACGAAAAAAAAACCTATTCACATTCCATTTTTTAGTCACATTTATCAATTTTTTTGTTTAATTTTTTTACACGGACTAATAGCACATATGTTGTAGTTTATGCACACAAAATTTAGTGCAGATTACTGTGGCGGCTGTGGAGTAATACTAGTTTGAACTGTGAAAGTGTACTTAAACTGTAAAATAGTAACAGCAATAATGATAAATTGTGAAAAATCTAGACGCTTATTTTTAAATCAAAAGAAAAACGAACCTTCCATTTTCTTTTTTCTTATTTGTCGCAAAAAATTGTGCGTCCACACTTTATGTGTACTTCACAAGCTGGCCAATCTGATATCTGGCTTGATTTTTCGAACTTTTATGTCCCTATCGTGTGATGTCTGGCTTACTAATGACGATTGGTCCAAGATATTTGTCAATATTGATAGTGTGATGTCTGGCAGTAATTATTTGATACAATACAGCGTTGGACTAGCTTCTCATTGAATGTGCTACTTCAAAACAAAAAGTTTTATTTTCACAGCCTATGAGCAAAACTGCTTTCGCGACACTACCCCCTTAAATCCGGAAACGATCATACATGGGCAAGCTGGTAAAAATGAACCCGGGAAAACTAAAAATTTCTTGCGCGGTCCCTTCACCCTTTCGCAACGGCGAAAGGGTCCGTTGCGAAATGTACATAGTTTGTAGTCATTTAATCTAAACCAATTCACTTTCAGCGGCCCAAAAAGATTGGAGATTTTTTCAATTTTTAGACGAAATTGGTCAACTAGAGACGTATCAGAATTTTTTTCCGACCAGAAAACTATAACAATAAATGGCAACGTCACATCAGACAGTGCATTACAAATGAACACAGCATGATGTAGTTGTGCATACATACAATAGGCTTTGATGAAAGATGATAACAAGGAATAGTATAATATAAGCCAGAGTTGCAGGGGTCTGGGGGCGACAGTCCCCATAAAAAATTTAAGTATTTTTGATTTTTAAGCCAAATTGGGTCAACTGGAGAGTGGAGACGTATCGGAAATTTTGTTCGGCCGGGCAATAAAAACCAAAGGGGAGACCGCGCAATCAATTATCTAGAGTTAGACTGCGCACTCATTAGGAATGCGCAGTCAGTTAAGAGTTGGACTGCGCGGACTATTTGTAGTTTTGGACTGCGCGGTCCAACACTTCTTGACAGCGCAGTGCGCAGTCCAACTCTAGTTTGACTGCGCCTGCGCAGACTATTTGCAGTGCGCAGTCCAACTATTAATTGGCTGCGCAATCTTACTGACTGCGCAGTTTAACTCTAGTTTGACTGCGCAATCAATCTAGAATTAGACAGCGCAGTCATTAGGATTTCGCAGTCAATTAATAGTTGGACTGAGCAGACTATTTGGACTGCAAAATCAATCTACAGTTAGACTGCGCAGTCAACTCTCACGTCCGTTTTGCGCGCGGTGCTTATAGTTACACAGAGCAGCCCTCGCTCCGCTCGGGCTGCGCGGTCCAACACCGACCGCTGCGCGGTCGCGCGGTCTACCCGGGAAATTCCCGGGTGAATCCCGGGTCTTGCCCATGTATGGAAACGATAGACAAGGAGGATTTTGTTCGTCGATTTTCTAAGTCTAATCGTAGACTTGATTTTATTTGATATAGTCTAGTATTCGCTCACTTTATTATGTGATTTGCTTAATTGGCAGTAATAGCCCAGTTTATTCTTGTCCGTACGGAAAAAAGGGCACAACATGCCATTGCGACATTTTCTTATGTAGTTTTTGGCAGTTTGACTAAAGTCAAGGCAATAGAGCAAGCATAAGACGAGTTTGAACCTGGTATTACGGTTTTGTATCGTATTAGTTTGATGTAAACAGGTTTTGTGCAATTTTCCGGTGTATACTTTTAGTTGTTTCGTGGTTGTTTATTTTTAATTTTTACGTTTTAGCTTTGCATATTCAGTATTAGAAAACTTTTTTGCTTGCTACTAGCCTAAGATCTGTTTAACAGTTTAACTCGAATTACGTGTCAAGATTTATATAATGCATTTAATACTGAATTATTGCTGCAATTTTTTGAATTTGCCCTAAAACGTTGCCCTGTGTTAGTATCATAAAGCAAAAAAATTAGCAGATAACGCTTGAGTGGAACGAAGAGCCTATTTCTGAGTTTGGCTAGGTTTCTTGTTTTTTGGTTGTGTTGTAGTATATTGTTGACTGTGTGTTGATTTCACTGTGATTGAAGTTCTAAAGCTGAAATGTTGATCTTGCTGTGATTGAAGTTTTAATACTGATTTCTAGTGTGTACCCTTTCTTAAGAGTCAGTTTTGTGAAGTATGTGTTAATATTATACATTCTAGTTTGAATATTGTTGATTATTGCTCTGCGATTTTGTTTATTTTGGGTTGTTTTTATTACTTGTAAGTTGGAAAAATTGGTATAATTCATATTGTTGTTAAACAGCTGTTTTGAGTAAAACGGTTATGATGGTGATAGTTTGGTGTTTTCAAATTTTATCGTTTGTTATTTGTTTTTATGGCAAGGTCATAAATTAATGAATTTAGTAACAGATGCTGTGATAGAGATGAGTGGTGGGTGAACTGATATGACACACTAGGCCCGTATTCACATACTAACACTAACACTTAAAGTTAGTGTAAACACTAACTTTAAGTGCTTCGTAGCACTAATTTTAGTGCTACGAAGCACTTAAAGTTAGGGTTTACACTAACTTTAAGTGTTAGTGTTAGTATGTGAATACGGGCTTGGTTTCCTAGTAAAGCATTTGGAGACATTTGACTCAAGCCATGTGTCAGATACAGCAGAATGTAAGATTAATGAGTAGCACCGGTGGATTGACTGGCTGACCTGGCCGATGGGTGCAGGCTGTTAGCTGTAAGGTACACATGGCTTTTTTTCCTGCAAGGCTTATCAAATTGAACAGACAAATTTCATAATTATAAAGAAAAGTTTACGCCTAACCCTAAGACCAAACTAAGCCACATAGTGCTCCTGGGACTTAGCCTTAGCCATAGTCTAAATTTTAGTCTGTTTGTAAAGAGCCCTTCGCTTTGCCCGTACGCTCGTTTATGTGTATGTCCAACTGGCCATTCAGTGGCATGAATTTAATGAATGGACGCAAAACCTTTAAGAAAGGGGACTATGCAGTATTAAAAATTTTAGAGTTTATAATAAAAAAAACTTGAACCGCAAACTCCCCCCCCCCCCGGTCGTAACTCTAGGTGGGGGCCCCCCCCTTTGAAAATTTCTGGATCCGCGCCTGCGTTCTAATCGTGTCTAAATGGTGTCAGATTATTGTTTACAATTTTTTAGAATCGAAACAAAGGCTCTTTGACAGGGTTCACAGGAAGAAAAAGGCGCATCCGAAAAGGGTGCGAAAAGAGTGAGAAAAATTTCTCACTGGATTCGGAGAGCAAAGTTGCACTCGTTTCGCACTCGTTTCTCACCCGTTTTACACTTTTTATCACTCAATTCTGACTTTTTCTCACTCTTTTCGCACGCAACCGAAACCAGTGAGAAATGTAGCAGAAGCAAATTCTCACTCTTTTCGCACTCTATTCTCACTCCATTAGTACTCTTTTACCACTGTTTTCACACTGTTTTCTCACTCTTTTATCACTCTTTTCTCACTCCAGCTAGACTGCGCTGAACAATTTCTCACTCCTTTCTCACTCTTTTCACACTGTTTTCTCACTCTTTTCACACTATTTTCTCACTCTTTTATAGCTGTTTTCTCACTCCAGCTAGACTGCGCTGAACTATTTCTCACTCCTTTCTCATTCTTTTCACACTGTTTTCTCACTCTTTTCACACTATTTTCTCACTCATTTATCACTGTTTTCTCACTCCAGCTAGACTGCGCTGAACAAATTCCCACTGTATTCACACTAATTTTACACTGTTTTAGCACTCTTTTCACACTTTTTTCTCACTTTTCACTGTTTTCTCACTAACTTCATACCTTATTGCGCTCATTTCTTGTGATGGTTTGCCGATTGCATAAATATTTTGTTGTGTATCAGAAATGGGCATATTGTTATCAGTATTGGGACATATTGCTATCAGTATAGGTATATTTTGCAGCATTTGAGAATACATACATGATATATACTGAAATACATGGGCAAGGTCAAAGGATTTAGCCTACACCAGGTTTTTTTCGTGCGTGGGTCTTTTTGTTTCAAAAATTTACGATTGCGCGTAGAAAGAATCCACGCACCATTATATGCAAACGTAGAGAATCTTACACATATTATGCATTAAATTATACGTATCAGGGGCGTAGCCAGGGGGGGGGGGAATGGGGGGAATTCCCCCCCCCCGAAATTTTTTCCGACTGAAATTTTACACAAGGGTCCCCCCTTTGGTTTTTATGGTCCGGCCGGAAAAAATTTCTGATACGTCTCCAATTGACCATATTTGGCCTAAAAATCAAAAAAAGTCCCCAAATTTTTTTCTGGGGGCTGCCGCCCCCAGACCCCTGCAACTCTTTGGCTTAGTGTCTTTTGCTTTTATCTTACCTGAAAGCATATGCATGTGCATATAGTTGCATTTTGCATTATGTATTTGCTTAATACGCTGCATAGTGCATCGTTTTAGCTGTTTTGTTGTTACAAAAATGACATTTTTAGTAAAAGTACAGTTTTTAATACCAAAAAATTTCAGAAAATTTGCAGATTTGCTAGCTTTTGAACTCGTGCCGGCCCTTCATTATTGTAAATTTCGGTGTTTTGAGTTCCAATTTTACGTTAGACGCTGCTGTGGTCGAAAATTAGCATTGGTTTTCACCGAAAAATGCTAATATGTGTCGTTTTTTGCGTTAAAATAGCGATTAAGTGCATTTTTAACATACTTAAAAAAAACGAAAAGTCATTCCCCCCCCCGAAATTTTTTTCTGGCTACGCCACTGATACGTATAGTGAGCTTTCGGAAGCAAAAACCTTTTATGAAGTTGGCATAGTCAGAATTTTGAATTTTGGGGCACCTTGTCCACTTTTTTTAAACTATTGCGGGGTCTGGGGGGCATCAGGCCCAGAATGCAACAAGTTTTACACTATTTGGCGAAGTATGGTTTGTACTGGTGCGGGAAAAACACCCTACGCGCTTTGCGGGGAAAAAAACCTAGTGCTTCCTGGCCGAACCTTTCGACATTTTGAGTATGTAAGTGGAATTCGCATCCCAAACTGACTTACCACACCAATTTTTGTATAGTTCTGAGGCCTATAGCATTGTTTATGAAATATCAAAATTTTGCATGTTGAAAAATTTGAAAGTGACAACATTTTCCAAATTTTTGTTTCCACCCATTGTTGCTACAAAGCTGTATTCCTCTGGCCTAACAAGATGCGTAGACTTCAATAAAACCGCTTATTCGCAAAACGTCGTGTTTTGTCGCTTTGGCCCATACCCCGACACCCCTTGCGAAACCTGTTTTGGTGATGTTTCACCAAAATTTGGCATTTTTTGGAATATTTAGGCTTAAGCTGCTGCGTACCACTTGAATCCATCATTTCTAGGCGCGGCAGTGTTTGTCCTCTGTTTCTGACGTAATAAGCGCAAAAAATCTTAATGCTTTTAAATACTGAAAAAATGCATATTTGGGCAGAAGTCATTTCTGCCAAAAAGGGTCGATTTTTGACTAATTATTATGAGTCACATGGGTGTCGGACTGTCGGAGAAACGGTTTTTTAGTCCATACTGCAGCCTAAGAGTTGTAGAACACGATGAAAATGCGTTTATACTCACTGCTAATAGAACCACCGAAATAAGTGATAGGGTTTTTCCCCGCATTAGGGTTTTTTCTCCGCGCCACCATAGATGCACATAGGGGGGGGGGGGGGGGGGTAGGCCAATAGGGGGGGTAGGGGGGGGGGTCGCCTCCCCCCCCCCCTTCAGACCACCGGCACCCCCCCCCCGACCACCCACCCCCCCCTCTGATTGCCAAAAAAGTGCCCCAAAAATGCGTAAAAACCCCCCCTTCCACCAGGGGTCGGGCACCCCCCCTCGCCCCCGTGCATCTCTGCGCGCCACTATACATTACGTTTAAGTAATAAACTGCAAAAAAAGATTGGACGTCACATCCAGTAGCAAATGCAGCATAATGTGCTCCTGTAGACATGCATACGCTTTGACGAAAAATAATAACAAGGAATAGTATAATATAAGCCACAGAGTTGCGGGGGTCAGGGGGCGGCAGCCCCCATGAAAAAAGCAGGGTTTTTTTTTCAAATCGACCACTGCTCAAAACTTGTTCTTTTTTATTTTTGAGTTTTCTTTTTTACGATCACTTGTTCTTTTTTATTGAAAGTTTTAAACGGCGTTGTATATACTATAAATTAAAAATTGGAGATTATTTCAGTTTTTAGGCCAAATTTGGTTAACTGGACACGTGTCAGAAATTTTTTCCGACAAGAAAATTGAAACGAAAGATGGGAACGCGACATTGTATTTTGGGGGGCGCACCAAATTCACGATAAAACACTATTTTTGGGTATTTTTTGGTTTTTAAGCTTTTATAAATGGTACATTTTTATACGTTATAATACATAGCTATATTGATAACAAGTTTAACAAAAAAGGACCCGAAAACCCTATCAAGGCGACATCGCTACTGCTGAAAACTCGCTAAAACGTCCTTTCAAAAAAAATTCGGATTATGGGGGGCACCCAATCTGAAATGGGGGGCTCAAAATGGGGGGGCGCGACCAAAATGGGGGGCTCCGGACCAAATGGGGAGGGCGCCGCCGCCCCCCCCCCACTAAAAATATGCAAGGTATTAAGCTAATAGATTGTGCACAACGCACCTATACACACTAATTGCTTTCGCTTTCACGAAAGACAATAGCAGGGAACACAAGGCAATAAAGTTGCAAGGGTCTGGGGGTGGCAGCCCCCAGTGCAAAAATTGGAGACTTTTTGATTTTTAGGTTAAAAAATCATTCAATTGGAGACGCATCGAAAAATTTTTCTGGCTAATTTTTCCGGCTCCCCCCCCCCGAAATTTCATCCTGGATCCGCCACTGTTGTTCACAGTGGCATAGCCAGGAAAAAATTTCGGGGGGGGGGGAAATGACTTCGATTTTTTGAAATGTGCTAAAATGCACTTAATTGCAATTTTAACGCAAACGCCAACGCCATTTTAACGCCACAAATGAGCATATTTCGTTCAAAAACGCTAATTTTCTGACAAGGGTCCAGAAGCTACCAAACTCGAAAACTTTAAGAAGACTTTTCACATTACAAACCGCAAATTTACTAAAAATGTCATTTTTGCTACGATAAAACGGCTACAAGGATACATTAAACAGTGTATATATTAAGCAAATAAATACTGTACAATGCATCCATTGTACATGCACACGCTTTAATGGAACAAGAAAGCAAGAAACATTGAGCCATAAGGTTTCATGGGTCTGGGGGCGGCTGCCCCCAGGGAAAAATTGAGGAAATTTTTTATTTTTAGGCCAAAAATTGGGGAAATTCTTTATTTTTAGGCCAAATTTGGTCATTTGGAGAGGTATCCGAAATTTTTTCGGCCGGACCGTAAAAACCAAAGGGGGGACCCTTGTGTAAAATTTCGGGGGGGGGGATGATTCCCCCCACTGGTTGTTTAGGTGTGTTTACGTCAGGGAATAGCCAGGAGTCTGAAAAGGAAGAAGCACCTCGGCACTTTGAAACATTGAGGAAAAGGACAAATTTATGCTAAAAATTTCACACTGGAAATTTTGTATTTTTGTAAAGTCAATAAAGTCCCCAAAACGTCAAACAACGCGCCACATACATGTAACTGCACAAAAATTTTGGGTACCCCTCCCCGCCCCTGGCGGGAACCCCCCTCCCTCCCCCGGGGCCGAATTTTTTGAAGAGGGGTCTCCCCCCAACTACATGTATGACGCGCCCCTCCTCCTTAAACCTCCGAAAAATCTGGGACAAGCCCCGTCCCACACCCCATCCCCATGTATATACATTTACGCTGTTAAATGCTGCTTCTAAACACCATGAAGTACCCTAGTCCTGTACACAGTCGCAGCACTGCAAACTGAAGAAAATAATAAAGTCCAGTCGCTTGTTAAGATCCCTAGAGACAGACCATTAGAACATAATAGCAGTCCCCAGAAAATTTTTTGAAACTAGACACAATTTTGGTGCACTGTAGACGCGATTCTGGTGTTTTAAACGGCTCCGGCTGGCTGTTCTACGTTTGTTCTTTTTTATTTTTCGCTGTTCTTTTTTAGAAAATGGTGTTCTAAAGAACATAATTTGGAACAAAAAAAAACTCTGGAAAAAAGTCAGAACGGAGTCCGTCAATACGCTCCCGCTTCCAGCGTGCGTCTTACTTACGGAGTCAGTCAATACGTTCACGCTTCCAGCGTGGGTCTCACATACGGAATCAGCCACTGCAGTCAGTCGCTTCGCATCATCTGCGTGGATCACTACTCAGTTACTGCGCTTCACCCACCCTCGTACCCTGCGTGGGTCCCTTACTAACCCTTGCGTCCACAGATGTACATGGGGGGGGTCCACAGGTGTACATGGGAAATGTAGCAGAAGCAAATTCTCACTCTTTTCGCACTCTATTCTCACTCCATTAGTACTCTTTTACCACTGTTTTCACACTGTTTTCTCACTCTTTTATCACTCTTTTCTCACTCCAGCTAGACTGCGCTGAACAATTTCTCACTCCTTTCTCACTCTTTTCACACTATTTTCTCACTCTTTTATCGCTGTTTTCTCACTCCAGCTAGACTGCGCTGAACTATTTCTCACTCCTTTCTCATTCTTTTCACACTGTTTTCTCACTCTTTTCACACTATTTTCTCACTCATTTATCACTGTTTTCTCACTCCAGCTAGACTGCGCTGAACAAATTCCCACTGTATTCACACTAATTTTACACTGTTTTAGCACTCTTTTCACACTTTTTTCTCACTTTTCACTGTTTTCTCACTAACTTCATACCTTACTGCGCTCATTTCTTGTGATGGTTTGCCGATTGCATAAATATTTTGTTGTGTATCAGAAATGGGCATATTGTTATCAGTATTGGGACATATTGCTATCAGTATAGGTATATTTTGCAGCATTTGAGAATACATACATGATATATACTGAAATACATGGGCAAGGTCAAAGGATTTAGCCTACACCAGGTTTTTTTTCGTGCGTGGGTCTTTTTGTTTCAAAAATTTACGATTGCGCGTAGAAAGAATCCACGCACCATTATATGCAAACGTAGAGAATCTTACACATATTATGCATTAAATTATACGTATCAGGGGCGTAGCCAGGGGGGGGGGGGGGAATGGGGGGAATTCCCCCCCCCCCCAAAATTTTGACGACTGAAATTTTACACAACGGTCCCCCAGTTGGTTTTTATGGGCCGGCCGGAAAAAATTTCTGATATGTCTCCAATTGACCATATTTGGCCTAAAAATCAAAAAAAAGTCCCCAAATTTTTTTCTGGGGGCTGCCGCCCCCAGACCCCTGCAACTCTTTGGCTTAGTGTCTTTTGCTTTTATCTTACCTGAAAGCATATGCATGTGCATATAGTTGCGTTTTGCATTATGTATTTGCTTAATACGCTGCATAGTGCATCGTTTTAGCTGTTTTGTTGTTACAAAAATGACATTTTTAGTAAAAGTACAGTTTTTAATACCAAAAAATTTCAGAAAATTTGCAGATTTGCTAGCTTTTGAACTCGTGCCGGCCCTTCATTATTGTAAATTTCGGTGTTTTGAGTTCCAATTTTACGTTAGACGCTGCTGTGGTCGAAAATTAGCATTGGTTTTCACCGAAAAATGCTAATATGTGTCGTTTTTTGCGTTAAAATAGCAATTAAGTGCATTTTTAACATACTTAAAAAAAACGAAAAGTCATTCCCCCCCCCCGAAATTTTTTTCTGGCTACGCCACTGATACGTATAGTGAGCTTTCGGAAGCAAAAACCTTTTATGAAGTTGGCATAGTCAGAATTTTGAATTTTGGGGCACCTTGTCCACTTTTTTAAACTATTGCGGGGTCTGGGGGGCATTCAGGCCCAAATGCAACAAGTTTTACACTATTTGGCGAAATATGGTTTGTACTGGTACGGGAAAAACACCCTACGCGCTTTGCGGGGAAAAAAACCTAGTGCTTCCTGGCCGAACCTTTCGACATTTTGAGTATGTAAGTGGAATTCGCATCCCAAACTGACTTACCACACCAATTTTTGTATAGTTCTGAGGCCTATAGCATTGTTTATGAAATATCAAAATTTTGCATGTTGAAAAATTTGAAAGTGACAACATTTCCAAATTTTTGTTTCCACCCATTGTTGCTACAAAGCTGTATTCCTCTGGCCTAACAAGATGCGTAGACTTCAATAAAACCGCTTATTAGCAAAACGTCGTGTTTTGTCGCTTTGGCCCATACCCCGACACCCCTTGCGAAACCTGTTTTGGTGATGTTTCACCAAAATTTGGCATTTTTTGGAATATTTAGGCTTAAGCTGCTGCGTACCACTTGAATCCATCATTTCTAGGCGCGGCAGTGTTTGTCCTCTGTTTCTGACGTAATAAGCGCAAAAAATCTTAATGCTTTTAAATACTGAAAAAATGCATATTTGGGCAGAAGTCATTTCTGCCAAAAAGGGTCGAATTTTGACTAATTATTATGAGTCAGCGTGGGTGTCGGACTGTCGGAGAAACGGTTTTTTAGTCCATACTGCAGCCTAAGAGTTGTAGAACACGATGAAAATGCGTTTATACTCACTGCTAATAGAAC
>JASANF010000914.1:0-35839 GCA_030248245.1 Trissonchulus sp. WLG1_4
TGGTGAATGACGAAAAGTGGATGAATGAGACAGTACTGCATGCTTTGTTTTCGGAGCTCCAAAAGAATCGACTTCTGATGCTGGACTTGTTCTCTGAAGAACAACCAAGATATAACCAAACCCATAGCTACATGGGACAGCCCTATATTTGGAACATGTTGCATAATTTTGGCGGAAACTCAGGCCTTTATGGAGCTAGAGATAAAATTAATGAGGTTATTGTTTTTAGTCAACCATCTTGACCTTGAGGTATGCTGCTAATGCGTGAAGTTAAATTTACCCAGCCGCCAAATTTACGGGTGAATTTTGTATGCGACCGTGTGAGAATAACTTTGTAATGGGTAAATCTATATTTCTTTCGAGCATTACATAAACTAACTGTTGCATTTACATTGCAGTGTATTGTTTTTTTCATTGTTCTCTAGAGATGAAACTGTTTAAAACCCAGTTTCTTACGACTTTCATATGGCGTTCGTTTAAAATTTTACTGGCAACTGTTTTTAATATTTTTGCCCATTTTGCTATCAGTTTGGTTGTATAAGCGATCTTCAGCCACTGTAGATAAATTTATGTTTACTTACACTTCAGTTTTTTAACTTTAAAGCACTCAAAAATAAAATATGTACATGTGTATTTTATGCATTTCATGCAAATGATATAGTGGTGCGGGGAAAAAACCCTAGTGCTTCCTGGCCGAACCTTTAGACATAGGCCCATTTGGAGTATGTAGGTGGAAAGCGCATGCCAAACTGACTTAGTTCACCAATTTCTGTACAGTTCTGAGGCCTGTAGCATTTTTTATGAAATGTCAAAATTTTGCATGTTGAAAAATTTCAAAGTGACAAAATTTTCCAAATTTTTGACTTGTCATAGTTTGTAACAAAACCACTTTTGGCCAACGCCGTTTGCATTTTTCAAGAGAGTTACCTTTCCTCTACACTTCTGAAGCTCAAAAACAGTGAAAAACGTTGTGGTTGACCTGTGACAGTTCAAAGTTTGTGCGGGAAAAAAACCCTATTGCGGGGAAAAATACCCTATTTTGTTTGGCGACAATTTTTTGCTAAACTCACTCATTGTTCCTACAAAAGTTGACTCACCTGGGCTAAGAACATCCGTAGACTTCATTGAAACCGTTTCTTTGGCCCTAAAAACGCATTTTTTTGTCGTTTTGACCCATACCCCGATACCCCTTACGAAACCTGTTTTGGTGATGTTTCACCAAAATTTGGCATTTTTTGAATATTTAGGCTTTAGCTGCTGTGTATCACTTGAATCCAAGAATGGTAGACGCGGGCAGTGTTTGCCTACCGTTTCTAACGTAATAAGGGCAAAAATCTATTTTTAATGCATTTAAAACCTAAAAGTGCATATTTGGGCATAAGTCATTTCTGCCAAAAAGGGTCGATTTTTGAAATATTATTGTGAGTCGGAGAAACGGTTTTTTTAGTCCATACTGCAACTTAAGAGTTGTAGAACACGATGAAATTGAGTTTATACTCACTGCTAATAGAAAAACCGAAAAAAGTGGTAGGGTTTTTCCCCCGCATTAGGGTTTTTTTCCCGGAGGTTTCTAGGCTTATTACTCAGAAACGTGAGTAGTTAGAATCCATTTTATTAGTGCAACAGTTAGGCGAAAGATGGCCGTTACTACAACCGCGAGCATTAATGGATCCGATTTATGTGGAGCACACGACGACCCGAAAAGTTGAAAATAGTGTTTTTTCCCCGCACCACTATATTGCATGTGTATTTGTGGATTAACGTAGGTACAAGGCTCTTGGGGATAAAACTTGAGTGGGCTATTTGTTTGTGACTGAAATGGTTTCAAAAACTTGCACACTATTTCATAGTTTATAACCTTTTAATCACTACATCAACATCTTGTGCTTAAAAAAGTCTATTACATACTAGATTTTTTCAGAAATGAGTCGTTATTGAGACAGCCACACGTTCCCTTATGGTACGTACGTACGTCGTGTTATGCTTATGCCCATAATTAGGTTTTATAGTGTAGGCACCGACTCATAATTCAGTTTCAGTTAAGTCTAACATATCAGTCGAGTTAATGGCGTGACCTGTGTAGTAGTAATGAAATTCCAATTTCCCGTAAGAATGAACAAGAAACTGTTTAGGGCGTCAGTGATGCATTGGCGTACAGCAATTCCAGCATGGTCGGTACTGGTTTGACGATGGAGGGAATGTTTCAAAATTATATCATGTATCAGTTGATCTTGGATCGATCGTGGTCCAAAGACGAGCTCAATCTGACCAGCTGGTGAGTTGTCTGGGGGGTTGGGTCTTAAGTTGGATAAAAGCGGGTAGTGGCCGTTTTTGAAGCTATAAGAAAAAGCAGTGATGTTCTTGTCTCTAAGTGATGTCACATAATATGTAGATATAAGTAGAATAATAGTAGTAGTAATATGTAGACATGCTAATCTAAGCCGAGGCTTCTTTGGACTAAACGCTTAGTTTTAACAGTTGAATAAACTTTAAATGGTTGCGTGAACGGAAAGAAGATTAACGTTAGCGCTCTAGTGGTTGTATGAAACGTCGTATCATTTTACTTTTGTGTGTTCAGCTTGAGTTGAGCTTGAGGCTTAGAATGTCCTTCGATTCATACTTACAACCGTATGACCGTTCATCCGGTAAAATTACGAAATAGGCAACGCAGATGCCACGGATAGTATATAAAAAACAGATTGTGGCGTGATGTTTTCGGACTTTTGCCGTCTAAACGGATATCCGGCTGTAAGAATGAATCCACCCTTAGTTTCCAACTTTAGGCTCAAGGACTACATATTGCAACGATATGGGCAAACTAATGACCAGTTACAATCCGCCTGGTCTCTGTTATGGGTGAGATATACGATTTGTTGTTTTTTTATTTTTCTGTTAGGGTTCTCAAAATTTGAAGTGCTACTTTAGTGTTTTATTGTAAGTGTTTCGAATTATCATGTTTAAATTATTGTTTCAATTTATACAGATTTGGTACTATGCCCGAAAGGATTTTTTAGGAAAGCATTTACAATCGTAAAGGAGACTATCCGTCACCAAACTGGGCCAGCTATGTGGTGACACACGAACCGAATTTGCATATAAAAGAATCCGTAAGTTTGTTTTTCTTCGTCTTAACAACTGGCTTTATGATCATGTCTTTCATTGGCAGCGGCACTTTAGGCAAGTGTGGGCTTGCAAATGCTTACCCTTCCCAAACAAAAGTCACGTACTTTTGTAAGTATGAGACAAGTATTTATGTTATAGTTTTAACTATTTTGTTTAGTTTTTTCTTATTTTGTTCTATCAAAAGGTGAACTGAAATGAAACCTTGAAAAAGTTTTGTTATTTTTTAAATTACTTTTTTGTGATTTTTTAGTGTCTGAAAATGTTTTAGTATTGGTATGACGTGATTGACGTATGTAAGAGCTGGATGCTGATTACCAAAAGCTGCGCTAACGCTCACATGACATCGCTACTCGGGTAAGGGACAGAAGATGATTAGTTTACTTTTGTAACCCGTGAGTTTAGTTTATATATCTATGTACCTATTATTATAGGGGCTATGGCGCCAAACCTGATATACAATGAACGGATTGGTTGCTCAAGTGTTTTTCATATTTAACCTCATGCTTGTCTCACTCATTTTGTCCTCAAGCAGTTTTAAAAACTATTGAGTCTAATGAGCCGATCTTTTGGAAGAAGAAATTTGGCTCATGTCCAGTTTGTGTACGAAAAATTGGGCGAAACAGTTCTGTCAAGACTTTAGAATAACTGACCGAAATTGTCGTTGTCCCTGTCCCTATCTTTTTAATGAGAATTATGAACTAGCCTGTATCATAACAATTGGACTTGTGCTCAATAGCAAGCCGCAATATATAACCCATCGATTGTGTTGTTTAGTTAGGTATGAGAAAAGTGATTTGTCCTTTCTCATGGTATTTATTTTAAAAATTTTGACTCGGGTCAGTCCTATTTTGCAATTTGATGATTGTGAAATTTGTCATTTTATTGTTTCTTTTTTCTTTTTATCGCAGCCAAGACGTTGTGGATCTAAGCCGTCAAGCGTTGCAGCTGATAATATCCTGGCGTTACCGTCGAGCCATTGACTGCTATAGGAAAAATGACTCGACCTGTTTGCAGCAAGAAAGCAGCCATTTTTTGGAAACAACACAGGATATGGATTATCTGCTATCCACTCATAAGCATTTCCGTTTTGATACTTGGCTGAATCGTTTTTATGTGGACGCCAAAGCATCTAACTCTTCCACTAGTCTGTGGGATTTCAATGCGAGAAACCAGGTGACCCTTTGGGGGCCGACCGGTGAAATACTCGACTACGCCAGAAAACAGTGGAGTGGTCTGGTTCGATGGTATTACTATCCAAGATGGAAATTGTTCTTTCAACAATTGCTGACGGATTTGACGGGTGACAAACCATTTGATCAGAACCTGTTTCGTGAACAAGTAAGCGTTTAGGGACGATTCATACTTACAGCCGTTTGTCCGTTCATCCGGCGAAACTACAAAATTATCACATCACAAGTTCATCACACTGTTGGTGGCGTAATTATTCCGTGCTGTTGCCTGCTGAACGGACACGCGGCTCTAAGTATGAATCGACACTAAAGGGTGGGGCTACCAACCCAGTCAGTACCCACTACCCGGGTCAAAAATCAAGGTTCACCAATTTTGCTTATTGTCACATATGTTACTCCCCCAAGACACCCGCCCAACCTCAGATGAGAACAATTAAGCTTGAAGGTGCACTTTTGGTTCAGTGCGTTTGTCAGTGTATTTACATACGCAGAAGGACGCAAAAAAGCCTAATAAAAGTAGCCCTTAGTTGGACAGTTCTAACACAAACCACATCAAGCCAATCAGGCTGAAAATTGGCAAAGTAGCAGCCACACATGTGCAGCTGAGGAAGTCTGTTCCGGCCGTTTTTGCTTCCTGAGCCGCCAATTTTTGCGGGATTGCGGACCTGTCTGGAGGGGAGCGGGATCGGGTTGGGGGGACAATCCCCCCCACGCCCATGTATGGTAGCAGCTCACTATGCGCAAAATCGTATGATCCAGAATTTCGATATATATATATATATATATATATATATATATATATATATATATATATATATATATATATATATATATATATTTTTTTTTTCAATTCTAAAATCGAGGCGAAATGTAAAAAATGGCCGTTTTTTGGGCCCGCCAAATTTGAGTGATTTTACATTGGGCGTCACTGCTCAGGCCATGGACAAAAATTTGAAAAACTGGCTCATAGAGGTTGAGAATTGAGATATGACATTAGGCTCTCGAATGATGTAAAAACCAGCTTCGTCAGTATTAACAAAAATTTCGAGTAAAGGAACGCTTTCTGAGCACAAAAAACTTTTTTTGCGCCTCTGATTTACACGTAAAATTAAATTTTTGGGAGCCCCTAGTAAAAAAATTGGCAAAAGCATTGGTTCCAGTTTGTTACATCTGCGATGCGCCTTCCCTGGGGCTACATTGTGTGCAAATTTGAAGCGAATCGGAGAACCTAAAATTTTCACTTATACAGGCACTAGGCAGCCCCCCCCCAACTTTAAAGTCTGCAAGTTGTCACTTGTCAGGTCTTTTGTATAAATTTATATTAACAGGGCTAGAGCAACTCAGCTGCATTCAGTGCTCACTATGATAATTAAGGAAGATACTGAAATGCATTGCAGAAATCGGTCTCACTATAACTTGACTCCTGTACTGAACTTGAATGAAAAGGGAGCCAATACATTTAAGCTTGTAGTAAACTTTGTCGTAGGTTTTGATTGTTTTATCTATTTTGTGACATTTACTTAGTCAAATCGCAACGCTATTAGCATATTTAAAACTTATGGTCCACAAAAATTAAAGTGTTAAAATTTAGAATTTTGGAATTGAAACTCATGATAACGCACCAGAGGCATTTTTTACGTTAAAACTGCGTTTTGAACCTCGTTTTTTGGCATATTTTACCTCTGAGAAGTACCAGCGGAGCGGGCTGCTGTTATCACTATTTGTAGTATAGGTCATGTATTGTAATTGTTTTCTTTTAGGCTTATAAAACAGTGGAATGGCCTTTCCAGCATATGACCTTACCAAAGCAACCGTTTCCGCCACTGCTGCAGACCGTTGTTCAGTCGTTTGCCAAATATTACACGGACTGTACGGCCGCTGCAAACGATACTTATCACTTGCTCAATCTGTACCCGAGAAATAATTTCAACACTAATCAATTAATTGAGTAATTTTTGCAGTATATTACCAATTATTATTCAATAAATATAATTAATTATACTAATTTTGTCGGCATTATTCGTGTCAAATACTCATGACTTATAACTCGAAAACCGTCGCTTCTCTTAAGGTGGCGCTCCTAATAACCAACTTTGGGCAGTCAAAGTTTTCAGTCACGTTTTTAGGTCTTTTTTTTGAAGAAAGGTTGTTCAGCAGTAAATTAGCTTTTGTTTGATATACATAACATGTAGTTTTGTTGAAATTATTTTCTTGACCTGAGTTTTGATATGGCAAAGTCTTCAAATCGATTGCCCGAAAAATTGTATATGGCTTTTGTACTTTTTTACGAGTTCCCGTAGCGAATCGTTGACTGCAACTTTCTAGAAAGTGGTTTGTGTAGGCAAACTTTTAAAAAAATTTCAAATTACGTTCAGCGACATTGACAAAAATACACTATTTTTCAAGCTAATGATTCGTTAGCTACTGTTTGGCTTGTCTAACTTTTCTCAACGGTTATTTGCATAAAACATACGCTCTATTTTTTGACACTGTCGTTTGTGTGGGCAAACTTCAGCTTTTTCTGGTCGGCAATAGCCTTTTTTGATTCGTGGTAGCTCTCCTCCATAGCGTTTTTTCATTGTGAAACTTGACGTAAAGCTAGAAAATAAGTAGATGCAGGTGTACCTTCTTGGAAAATGTTGATTTCTGTTTTTGATGAAATTCTGCAGCGTTTTCAAGCTGACCAATTTTAGAGTAACTACTGTATTTTGAGCCAAAACATTTAGATTAAAGTTATGAGAAACGATATGTCTCAACAACATAATTATCTACAGTTTAAGCTATAGATCATAAAATTTGAACAAAGTTTCACTCAGTTATGCCGTTTGAAAAATTGTGCGCATTAAGCGAAAATAGAAATTTTCAATCGGTCATAAAAAATTAGAACAAGGCAGTAGAAACGTGAAACTTACTCAAAAACCAAGCTTTGTAGATAGCGTTAATATTTTTAAACGTAAATTATTCTAGCTAGAACTGCGTCGACTTATAAGATAATAAAGTCATGGAAGTTATTCGGAGCACCACCTTGTGTCCGGGGGTCTTTTGATAATTCGGTTTAATTTGCAAATTTTGACCAAAAAATTAAAAATAGACCCATTTTTTGGCTCATTTTGTCGTTTTTTCAAACATTTTGCAAAATCAAAAATCAAAAACGGAAATCAAAAACGTAAATTTTTCCAATTTTTGATTTTCCATTTTCGATTTTTAACTTGTTGTCACCAGAAAAAAAAAATGGTGCAAACGAAATTTCTTCAATTTGTTCGTGCTGTTTTGTCAAATCAAAAATCGAGATTCGAAAATTTTTCGTTTTTCAAATTTTGATTTTCAAATTTCGTTTTTTGATTTTCGATTTTTGTTTTTCATTTTTTACAATACAGTGTCAAATTGAAAATCGAAATTAGAATTTATATTTCTCGTTTTTCAATTTTTTGATTTTCATTTTTCGATTCTCGTTTTTCAGATCTGTCTTGAAAATTAAATTTCAAATAAATTTTCATTCTTGATTTTCGTTTTTTATTAGCTAATGTGCCGAACGGAAAATTGGAATTAGAAAAATTTCCGTTTTTTACATTTTGATTTTTATTTTCTGATTTTCGTTTTAAAAATTGATAATCAAAAAACGACAATATCTCATTTTTGAAAATTTCATTTTAGATTTCATGGTCGATTCATTTTAGGTTGTACGATTGACAAATCCAAATCGTTGCGGAAAAACGGCTTTTCAATTAAAAAAACCCCCCGACATTGCCATTCGTTCTTTTCGTAATGAAATGTAGTAGTAGTTAAATGTGTCTTACATGTGTGGCGACAAGAGTACATAATAGGAAGAGTGTGACACTGGCCACGTTTGTGGCCTAGCAGCGCGGACATGCTGCAACCATTATCTCCCGAAAAAGGCCACAACTGTGGGGGGGGTCCCCCCCCTCAACCGTGGGGGGGGACCCCCCCCCCCCCACAAACGAAGGTATACCCTCAACTGAGGGGGGGGGGCCAAGCTGGGGTGCAGAAGAGTGGCATACTCTTCTTATTATGCACTCTTGGTGGCGATAACAGATTAATCGCTGTTTATGTCTGAGGTTGTCTTGTGGCTCTGATTTATTCATGATCTGAAGGTTCAGATTCATTCTTATTCCTGTTGTGCCACAGCATGAAAACAACATGAAAACAACATGAAAGACAAATCCACAGACCTGCCACCGTCAGGCGTCTGGGGGCGGCGGCCCCCAGAAAAAATCCTGATTTTTAGGCCGATGTCACGGTGTAAATTTTCCCCCGGTGTCAATTTTCCCCCCGGAAAAATTACTCCGGTTTAAATTTTTGCCCCGGAAAATTTGCACCGGGTAGATCTTCCGGCGGGGAACATTCACACCAACCATATAAGTTGACTGTTTTGAACTTATTTTTGCCACAGCACAACAGGTCTCTAATTTTGATTCCTGGCGGAATACACTGGGCTTGTAGAGCAATGTACGTCTGTGCGTTAGTTTGCTTTGCATATTAGAGCTACTGCGCGAGCGTAACATCATTGTCTAGTGCAAAAGTTACACTGTAAGCTGGAAAAATGTCAATGTGCGTTTGTTTAGTTCATGTGTGTCACATAGTGCGCGTGTGTCACATTGCTGATAGTACAAACATTTGACCAGATAATTTTGTTGGCAGCATCTTATGTTTCCTGCGAACTGTAGTCATTTTTGGTCATGAAAGAATGAATACACTTCTCACTCATCAAAACAACCAATTCCTACACAATTTGTTGTTAGATAATTGAAACTCTTTCCAGTTTTTGAATAAACAACTTATTGTAAGATTGCATAAAAACGCATTGAACTTTTGCATACACATTTTGCAATAAGATAATTATCTGCTGCACAACAGGTTTTAGCTGACCTGCTGGTCAGCTTACTTGAACATAATTCTTAATACTTACTGAAGGTTTTGCCGTAGGTTGGGCTTGTTTATCAGCTAGTGCCCATAAGATAAACCCATAAGCTGTATTAGTGACTAGGTGATGAGTAAAAATAAAGTAGGTAGTTTTTCAGCAAATGCTCAATTTTGATTTGTCAGTCGTACAACCGCGGAAGTGCGGAACATAAAACCTAAAATGAAATTTTCAAAAATGAGATATTATCGTTTTTTGCTTTTTAATTTCACTTTTGGTCGGCAAAAACTAAAAGCAGAAAATGAAAATCAAAATGTAAAAAAAACGGAAATTTTCCGAATTCCGATTTTCCGTTTGGCACATTACCTAGCTAATAAATAAATAACGAAAATCAAGAATGGAAATTTAATTGGAATTTAATTTTAAAGACATTTAAACATTTTCAACGACGAACATTTGTTTTTTTAACGACGAACTCACCGTTGAAAAGACAAATGTTCGTCGTTGAAAATGTTTCGATCAATCCAAAATTTTCAACGACGAATAGGGATGGGACCGAAAAAAATTTCACCGAATACCGAATATTCGGTCTTTTTTTCGGCCGAAAACCGAATACCGAATAGTTGTCATTTGTCAAGTAAAGTTTTCTCAGGTTTTAAAAATCCAAAAAAATAAAATATACTACGTATAGATAAATATATCAATGCTATGTATAGTACCCCGGGGTGCAGTGAAACAGTGTTTTTGGAGGCGAAAACGGACACCCCTACCTAAAAAGTTTCAGAAACAGTGCCGCAACTTTGAGCGTGACAGACAAGAAAGGTGCAAATTCGGTTTGGGCGGTAAACGCAAACTCACATTTTTTAACGTAGCAACATGTTTTAATAGTTTATAAACGATGTATTATCATCAAATAAGTATCGTGTCAGTGTGTTGTCGAATATACCTATCTACCTCTTAGTGCTGTCAACTTTTTGCTTCTTGCAAACCTGGGTAAGGCCATGGCCTAAATTTTTCCGCATTGACTTAAATTTTTTCAGGGATTGAGGTTAGCTGGCCTAAACTTTTTCAGCTACCGATGAATAAACACGTTCCGATACGTTTCCAACTGACCAAATTCGGCATAAAAATTGAAAAAAGTTATATTTGTTTCTGGGGGCTGTCGCGCCCAGATCCCTGCAACTTTGTGTTCGTTGCTTTTATCTTTCATAAAAGGCTTGTCCCATTTCACCCCGGCTGTCTCAGGATCGTGGGCTGTTTTTACGGTGAAGTGGGACAGTCATTAAACTGCTTGTAAACTTCGCAGAGTATATACACATTTATACTGGCATTTTCACTTTTTTTTAGTTTTGACGATACTTATAAGCATCCATCATAAATTCTTCCAAATAATATGTGTCCTGTTAAATGCCTCACAAATGCTAAGTAGAGGTTATTAGCTAACATACAGTTTTCATGTTTTTGTACATCTCAGGTCGAAGTATAGTGCAAATTGAAGGATTAATAAAATAAGTGCTTATTCTAAACGTTCCTTGATTTGGAATTTCTTTGATTTTCTAACTATTCGGTATTCGGCCGAAAAATGACTTTTCGGTACCGAATACCGAATACCCGTTTTTTCGGCCGAAAACCGAATACCGAATACCGAATTTTCAGTCCATCTCTAACGACGAACATTTTCAACGACGAACATTTTCAACGACGAACATTTGTTTCGATAAATCGGGCCCTGAAAAACGAGAATCAATCGAAAAATGAAAATCAAAAATTGAAAAACGAGAAATATTTCTAATTTCGATTTTCAATTTGACACTGTATTGTAAAAAAATGAAAAACAAAAATTGAAAATCAAAAAAATGAAATTTGAAAATCAAAAATTGAAAAACGAAAAATTTTCGAATCTCGATTTTTGATTTGACAAGACAGCACGAACAAATTGAAGAAATTTCGTTTGCAGTTGCACCATTTTTTGTTGTGATGACAACAAGTTGAAATCGAAAATGGAAAATCAAAAATTGAAAAATTTCCGTTTTTTTATTTCCGTTTTTCGATTTTTAATTTTACAAAATTTTTGGAAAAAACGACAAAATGAGCCAAAAAATGGGTCTATTTTTGATTTTTTGGTCAAAATTTGCAAATTAAACCGGATTATCAACAGTGTCCGGGTGTCCGGGGGTCTTTTGGAAACTCAACGGCCGTTGAAATGAACGGCCGTTGAAATTGTTTGATTTGTATAAACAATGAAATCGTGTGATTTTAGCAGAGAAAAATGGGAATTTCAATGGTGATTTTATGAAGAAAAGTCCGTTGAGATAAACGGCCGTTGAAATTTTCAAACATTTTGAGATTAAAACATTATTAGAATATGGCTTCATTATTTGTTAATAGTTAATGTTTCATAATTGAATTCTATTTTAGAACTCTGGGTTCAATTGTATAAACATTTAAACGGCCATTGAACTCAACGGCCGTTGAAATGAACGGCAGTTCAACGGCCGGTGAAATATCAACGGAGAATTTTAAGATTTTTAGAACATAATTCCATTCTTAGAATTAGAGTCTAGAACTGTGTTAGTTTCAGATTCGCTCATAACTAATTATCTGCAATTAAAAACTAGAATTTTTTGATTAACTATTTGAACAATATGTTCAATAAAGCATGCATTTTATGTACTGTAGTAGCACTATACAGAAAGAACTTTTTAAGTGTAAGTTAGTTGCAAAAAAGGAAAGAAATTTGCCCATTTTTGCTAATATTACCCAAACGCTGTAGGTATCATTTTTTACTAGTAATAATTTGAAAATTAATTTTAAATGTTTGATTATTTCATCAACTGTGAATATAAAATTATGAATTTATAAAAGTAAAATTAAATTTACTTGTGTACTACACTGTCTAATGTGACGATCCCCCGTTTGTTTACATTTCCGTCTGCAAAAATTTTCGATGGTCTGCTGTTCACTATAACTGGACGCCCGTTCAGGTATGACTCGACCCTTAAAATCGCCAAAATTGCCCCTGGCGATGAATCGCAGCGCCACGTGCCGATCCGAAGCGAATTGGCTATAGCCGTTACACTGAATGAAAGTCAAACAAATTGCAGCAGCTATCGCCAAAATAGCCAGTTTTGAAAACAAGCCCAACCTGCGGCAAAACCTTCAGTAAGTATTAAGAATTATGTTCAAGTAAGCTGACCAGCAGGTCAGCTAAAAACTGTTGTGCAGCAGATAATTATCTCATTGTAAAATGTGTATGCAAAAGTTCAATGCGTTTTTATGCAATCTTACAATAAGTTGTTTATGCAAAAACTGGAAGTAGTTTTAATTATCTTACAACAAATTATGTAGGAATGGGTTGTTTTGATGAGTGAGAAGTGTATTCATTCTTTCATCACCAAAAATGACTACAGTTAGCAGGAAACATATGTAAGATGCTGCCAACAAAATTATCTGGTCAAATGTTGGTACTATCAGCAATGTGACACACGCGCACTATGTGACACACATGAACTAAACAAACGCACATTGACATTTTTCCTGCTTACAGTGTAACTTTTGCAGTAGACAATGATGTGACGCTCGCGCAGTAGCTCTAATATGCAAAGCAAACTAACGCACAGACGTACATTGCACTACAAGCCCAGTGTATTCCGCCAGAAATCAAAATTAGAGACCTGTTGTGCTGTGGCAAAAATAAGTTCAAAACAGTCAACTTATATGGTTGGTGTGAATGTTCCCCGCCGGAAGATCTACCCCGGTGCAAATTTTCCGGGGCAAAAATTTAAACCGGAGTAATTTTTCCGGGGGGAAAATTGACACCGGGGGAAAATTTACACCGTGACATCGGCCTAAAAATCAGGATTTTTTCTGGGGGCCGCCGCCCCCAGACGCCTGACGGTGGCAGGTCTGTGGATTTGTCTTTCATGTTGTTGTTGTTGTTGTGGTTTCTCGGGTCTTCTGGGTTCGCCCAATATGACCAGGACGGCTATAGCCGCCCCACTTCCCGTAGAAAGTCCACCACCGCCAGCGGCTCATCCGCGAGGAGCCCCAGAGTAGGGTTTACCCCCAGGTGCCTAAGCCGGGAGGGTGTGTGTGCCGGGCAGTCAATAAGTAGGTGTTTCACGTCCTCATCGTTATGGCCACAGTCCGGGCAGGCCGAGGAGTCCGCCATGCCGATTCTGTGTCTATATGAGGCCAAAGCGGTGCAGTGGCCCTTGCACCAAAGCTGGGCCAGCATTACTCTGGCGTGCTTGGGTAGCGTTTCTTCGGCTTTTCGGTTCGTGTTGCCAGAGTTCTTATAGATGTTTAGGGTGTCTGCCTGAGCATTTTCTTCTTCCATCTTCCGACGGTAGTGACGTTTGATGGCAGTTCTGGCTGTGGTGTAGTCCGTTGGTATCAGCGCCTGGTTCTTACTTGCAGCGGTCTTGGCTTCTTCGTCTGCCGCCTCATTGCCAGGAACGCCGATGTGGGCTGGCACCCACTGGAACGTAGTGTGGCCGCCGCGCCAGCTTATCCAGTCCAAAACTAGCCAGATCTGGTTAGTAGCTAGCAGGTATTCTGTTCCTGGACACTGTTCTAACTTCTTGATCTGAGATTCTAATCTCCGGCCAGTTGTTCCAGTTTTCGCGTACCCACTGTAGGCCGGATTGGATTGCTGTTATCTCTGCCTTATAGCTAGAGCATAGACGGCCTACTGGTACGCCGATTCGGTGTAGTTCTTCGTTGTCGGCGTCCAGAATTATAGCCGCCGCCCCTCCGTTTTTCCACCCTTCCAGAGCCGACCCGTCGGTCCAGATTGTTATAGATGCTGCCGGCAGTCTTTGCAGAGTCAGTCTGATCTGTTCTAGTAGGTTACACCGCTCGTTGCTTTCACATTCGGTTAAGGTCGGGTTAAAGGCCACATGAAGTTTGGACCACGGGGGGGTCGTTGGCAGTGCCAGTTTTTCACGCGGGTCACCTTCTAGCCCACACTCAGCACTTAGATGGTGGCCCAATGGCCTCCACGAGCCTTGGGTCTTGAGGCGTTGCTGGACTTCAGCTACAGCAGCCGCTGCTCGCCGGGGGTTGCTTTCTGGTAGGCGAAGCGACTTTTCATAACCACAGGTGACTATTTCTTTTGCTCTTAGTGACACTGACGGTAGGTCGGCTTCGATGCGCACATATTCAGCTGGTGAGCCTTGGACACAGCCAGTTATGACCCTGGCCGCACTATTTTGGATGGTTTCTAGTTTCTGCACGCTTGTTGCTGTTGTAGCTGGGTACCATGCGAAGATAGCGGATTCCATGACCGATCGCACATACGCTATATACATTGCGCGCAAGTCTTCTTTACCTGGGCCCCACGTACGGCCTGCCACAGCTTTCAGCGTTGCTATCCGTTTTCTTGCCTTGGCCTTAATGGCGTTTACGTGTGGCGTGAAGGACAGGTTCCAGTCGAAGGTCACACCCAGAAAGACCGATAAGAAAAATAATGGTAAGCTTTTCTTCAGATTTCAAAATAAGCTTCTAGATTTTTCACAATTTCTCATTATTGCTGTGAGTGCTTCACAGTTCACGACTTTTCACAGTTCAAAAGAGTATAACAAAACGAAAACTGAAGCAATTTGCACTAAATTTTGTGTGCAGAACTGCAGCATATGTGCTTTCGGTCTGTAGAAACAAAATAAACAAATTAGTTAATAATTGTGACCATATTAGCGAATGTGAATAGGTTTTCAAAATCCTATTTTTCCGACTTGACGAGTTATGACTGCACTGCAAGCTTGATGTTGGACCAATGTTGCTGAAACTTGGCAAAATTATTTGCCTTAACACATACTTTGACAAAATAGAAAGAACAGTTTCAAACTTCTCACTGAATTAGCTTTACAGCCCCGCGAAACCGACTGCTTTCGCGACACTTCCCCCTTAACCAACAACACGTCCTTCTCTCAAATCCACCAACTCTTTTGGTGACTAGGAGCGGGTGCAATCTTGGGGTGCCGGCAGTTATTAGGTTTCAAAGGAATGATCGTTAAACTACCGTAGGTGCGAGCGGCCCTTCTGGTGGATTGTTTATGACCACCAGAAGGCAAGGGGATTAGTTTACGCTAGGGACGCGGGGTAATATAAGTAGCTGTGAAATCACATAAAATTCTAGATTAATGATAGGCCAATTTAAAAAGTTAGGTAGTTTAGAATTTCTATAATAAATTTAAAAAGCAATAAGGGGGTTAAGAGGGGGACTGAGTCGAACGTCCCCGTTACACGGGGGGGGGGCTACAAAAATCGATCGTCCCCGTTCGTAAACAGGTTAGGGTGCATAATTTTGGAGGTGCTTACAGTTCATACGGATACATAAGAGTACATACATGACAGTAACACTGAGATTAAAACGTAGGCTAACTATTCAGACGGAACTGAGCTGATCTGGTTACAAACAAAACAATCAAAACAATTACACAATAAAAAACAAAAGTTACCTAAAAATTTAACCGTCACTATCGGAAATGGATGGTCGTGGGCGTGATGTCTTTGGGGATATGGAGGTAGATGGATTTGTCATTGTTTTCATAGACAGGAATCCAGCACAGCAGAGATGGGGGCTTGTTCTCGCAGAGTGGCACCGGGGGCTGACGAGCGGGGAATCCAGGGGGCGGTTGTTCAAGGTACTTGGAGACCGGTAACGGGGTGGCTGGTTGGGGGCGGGCATTGTCCATAAGTGGCCTGGGATTGTCAAAGTTCAAAAGGGGACGTGGATTATTTTGGGTTGGGCAATAGGTTTAGAATAGGGTCGATATTTGGGGGTCACAATTGGGGTTGGCTTTTGAGCAAGGGTAATGGCTCGGGCTTGGGACAAAGGGGGGTCATTTTGAGTGATGGTCAGGACCATGAGGGGGACACAGGTTGGGGGACTGGAGCGATACGATGGGGCGGTGGTATGATGGGGTCGATTATCGTAAAACTGTCGGTAGGGGCTTGACGCGGTGATCATTTGCCCATGGGGGGTTAATGCAGGGCAGTGGGAGGGGGATTCAGGGGGTATTGTGGGCCAGCAAATAGGGGTCATCTGTCAACGGGTGGGGCAGCAATCAATTTGGGGTCTGGCTTCACAAAGGGGCTCACGTGGGGCAGGAGGAGGGGGCTTGTTGGCTTGACGGGGTCGGGCAGCATTGATGGTAAGGGGGGTTCCGCCATGGGTTCCAATATGGGGAGGGGCTTCTTCATAGGACAGGGTGAAGAAATAGGTTGGGGGCAGACAAGGGGTGAGATGGCAATGGTCCAATATCATATTAGGGTCAGGGTCCATAATAGGATAACTTGCGGTCGGGGTGGTTGGTTTGGAAGAGGGCCTCGGTGGGGGAACCAACATTTGGGAAGTCCAGGTTGGAAATATACCGGAGCATGGGGACATGGGGACCAGTGTTGGGAAAGGATATCTTCAAATTTGTGGATGCGGTTGGCGCCGATGGTGCCGACGGAGTAGTGGAAGGGGCGTGAGAGGTAGATAGGGGTTTGGGACTGGGAAAGGCAGCCGAGGGCGAATTGAATGTCGTCTGCCCAGTGCCCAGCGGCCGGAGGGGTGGTCCAGGTCATTGAATCCAATGTGGATAACCACCTGGTAGAATTGGGACTGGTCCATGGGGCAGAGGAGGGAGGAAATGTCCTTGAGGCGAGCGTCTGGGTAGCAGATTACGCCGCACTCAATACCTCGCAGAAATGCGATGTCGGCGTCACTAATTAGGTAGGAGGCGGGGGACCGGAAATTTGGGGGGAGGTGCACCATAGGGACAGGCCAAGGGAGAGGGGTATTGGTGGCAATTTGGACCGAGGCTTCGTCTAGGAGTTGTTTATGGCGGTCGGTGCCGGGGTGGTCAATGGAGGGGACAGGGGGGATCTTGGTGAGTCCGGAGGCCCAGAAGGGGTGGCGGCCAATAAGGATGTGGTGAAGGGTTTCTTGGGACAGGAGGGACTGAATTTGGGGGATGAGATCGGCGAGGTGCTGCCAAATGGCCACCCACACCGAATTTCTGTTCATAATACAGGGGCGTTTCGGTTAATATAATGGTGGCGGTGGGTTTGGATAAAACAGTCCAGGCAATTGGAATTGGTCACATTGTGGAAGAGGCACTGGGCCAAGGCGGGGAGACCAAGTTGGATGAAATGGATGAATTTGAATAAATGTTTGGCAAATGAAGGGGCCAAGGGGGATGGTGAGGGGGTCGTACGATGAAAGGGGGTAGTCGCGGTTCTTGATGTAATTTCATTGGGGATGGGGGCGGCTGAAGGGACGGGGGTAGTGGCGGAGGGCGGGATGCACCGTGGGGGCCATTATGGGGTCGTTTGTGGGGATTCTTTCGGAAGTTCGGGGGTACGGTAGCGTCCAATTCGTCCATAGGCTCCGGGGATGTACTAGGGGCAGAGGTCGATCCTGGAGAGTTGGGGGCATTGGTGGCTCGGGAGGATGGCATGACTGAGGGCAATTGATGAAACTGAATGGAATAGATGGAAAGCTACAACAAATAAATAAGAGGTATTACTAATAAGTACAATAAATACTATTAATACGAAATCAGATGTATTTGGGATAGCTGGAGTGGGGTGACTTTTAGTAATAATAATGAATTTATCATTTATAAAATTTTTAAGTAAAATTATTAATTTTTATTTTTTATTAAAATGATTGCAAAAAATAAGGGGATTATTTTCGTCACAATTGAGATTAGATAAGGTGCAGTTACGTGGTGTGCTGTGCTGACTACGATTATAAATGTCACTGCCACAAAGAAGAAAAATTGAGTCCATGGTGTGATGTTCACTATACACAGGGAGCAAACACCATGGGTAAGTTCATTACAATTATTTTTTTAGTTTTTACATAAAATTATGTTTATGGTGTGACTTCTGTAAGTATTTTTTTATAAAATTTTATGTCGTGTTCTTCGTAAAAAACACAACATTACGACATTAGAACAAATACGACAACTACTTTGAGCGGATGGCGAGAGCAGCAAAAGGTAAGAGCTAAATTTGTAGTATTTTTAGAATATTGGGGGAAGGGTGCATGAAGAATAGTGGTTAGGAGTACATATGTGGTAGTTCAGAGCAAGACCCAGTCAGGTCCCGGACCCAACTAGTTCGTAGCAGGACCCCGGTACAGACTAGTTCAGATCGGGACCCGCAAAAGTCAGCCTTACACAAAAGATGCCTGTGCACTACACATGACCAGTTTTGTCATGTTTGTATATATAATTGCCCTACTTGTACTAACTACGATGTTCAAGAAATTCTTGGAAGGGTCAGTTTTTAGTGCAATAACTTCGCAGCCATTCAAATCTTTCCTGAATTTTGGATTTGAGTAAGTTGAGGTCAAAGGTCAACACCATACATGTAACAGCACTAAAATTTTGGGTACCCTTTTCCCTCAACCTTAATGAGACCCCTCTCCCCTGCGTCAACTCATTTTTAACACCCCTTCAAAAAATGACGCAATTTCTACTTTTTTTGATCAAAAAACGCCTATTTTGACAATTTTTGGCAAAAATTTTGATAAACATTTCTTAAAATTTACAAAAAATGCCGATTTATTGAAATTTGGCCAAAATTTTACTCCAGATAGGATTTCCTTTCCTCTTTTTCCCCTGGCGGGAACCCCTCCCTACCCTGGGACCGAATTTCGGGGGGCTTTCTCCCCCATCTACCCTCCAACTATGGCCAACACTTACAGAAGGAATTACACTACTGGTCTGCGCTTTTATGTCAAGCCGCCTCTTTGTTAACTTGACGGTCCCGATCTGAACTAGTCTATAGCGGGGTCCTGCTACAAACTAGTTGGGTCCGGGACCTGACTGGGTCCTGCTCTGAGCTACCGCACCTACACAACACAATTTAAACACAAACAGTACATCATGGGGGGGCAGAAGTCAAAACTTTTAGGATTATTTTGCAAAATTGGACGGTTCTATAAGATCGCCATATTATTTAGTCGTTATACATGTTTAAAATTATAAAATTTTTTTAGTAATTAAAGAGTTTCGAAGTTGCATTAAGAGGTTCATTAGATGCAAAAAGATATCAGGGGGTGTAAAACAGAGGAGTATATGTAGGTGGTAGTGCACATTATATATACATAAAGAAAGACATAAATAAACACATTTTACGAATTGTAATTTTAATTTTTCCAAAGTTTTATTAACAAAATAAATTTTACAGGTTTTTTAAGTTTAATTTATATTTTTTACCAAAAGTGTAAAACTATACAAAATTTCTTGGTGCATTGCTATAAGTAGGGTGCAGTGTACAATTTAACATACAAGACAATAACAAAAATACAATATACAAATTACAATTATATAAAGCAAACACATGAGAAAACTGAAGGAAAACAGAAACTAATCGGGAATGAGGGGCAAAAATTTTGCATAGTTAGGGATTTGACTGGGCCGGATTGAAAACAACAAGCTGAGGGCCGAGCTATTGGGTGGAATGAATGGCGGTTTCTCTAAGAAGGCTAATTGTCGGCATCTGTTGAAGCAATAGGGTGTGTCATGAACGCGTAAGTTAATGAGGTGATGAACAGAAACTCGCCAGGGTATTGTAAACTTATCGGGGTCGTAAACATAGATTGGGATTGGAATTTTAGGGCGCATTTATGGTTTACACAACTTCTATCTACTGTCACTTCTCTCTACTACCACTTCTCTCTACCACAATTTCTAGCTAACGCCACTTCTATCTACTAGGATTACTGTAGTTTTGTATTATACATTAAACAATAGGGTCAAGTCATGGTGTAATTTCGCGTGTTAAAGGGGGGGCTACTTGTATAAGTGAAATTTTAGGTTTTCCGATTTGCTTCAAATTTGCACACGTTGTAGCCCCCGTAAATATAATAAAAATAATTTACAATAACATAAAAAATGTTTTCTAAAATAAGTTTTTTTCACTTGGTGACTTATTCAACAAAATTTACTATTTAAAAATTTGAAAAATATTAAGATAACATTAATGACTGTACAGTGTTTACTCAATAGTAGCTAAATTTAGCGTATAGTAGATAGAAGCGATTTAGATATTAAAAATTACAGTAACCTGAGCAGATAGAAGTGGTAGTAGATAAAAGTGGTAGTAGACAGAAGTGGTAGTAGAGAGAAGTGGCGGTAGAATAGAGGTAGCGTACGCCGCATTTATTGGTTTAGTGCACTTGAGGAGGGTTGGATTTTATTGGGTGCAGTTATCGTTTTCTGTTTGAGCGCCGGACAGGAGCGGTAAGCACAGATGTTTCGGCTTCACTCCGTGCCACTAAGGGGGGAGATGTGAGTCAAATGCTCGCTTTAAATGGTCAACATGACGGGTGATTGGTGTCTTGCTAGGGTTATTAATGCTGCGGCGGGTGAAATTTTTACCATTATTTGCGGTAGTTCGGTAAGAACCATCCCAATTATTAGAAAGTTTAGGGGATATTCCTGGTTTCGTAGTGGGGGAGTAAACATTAGAGATCGGCCGGGGCCGGTGGCGGGCCGCGGCCCGGCCCCGGTACGGCCCTGGGCCGACGCTCAGTCAGACGGCCCGGCCCCGGCCCGGCCTGGCTGCACTGCGGCCCGCGGCCCGCCACCGGCCCGGGGCCGCGTGACAGCGGGCCGGCCCCGGGCCGACCGGACCGACCGGACCGGCCGGGCCGCGGGGTGGAGCTTCAGCCTCGAACCAATCAAATAAAATTATACATACAGAATGGACGTCACAAACAAACCCCTGTAGAGCAACTGGTCTTCATGGCAACTAGCTAGCTTTGTCTTCAGTTTAATGTGAATGTATTTAAAAGCAAGTGCTGTGAGCAGGAACTAAAACCAACGGCGGGTGGACTATACTTATGTATCTCAGGCTTAAGTCTATAGTTTGACTCAAGTGCGCTGCAACAATGTGAGGATTAGTGCAGTTGAAGCTTTTTGTAAACGCCTAAGCTGAGACTTAAGTTTATTGATTTATTTGGTAGGGTGCACCCCACCTACATCAAGACTGATACAAGTTTCAATATTTTAGCTATCCGTTCAGCGTCTGCAATTCATTAATTCATTCTACAGCTAGAGTGTAAGGTCCGAGAGCTCGCGCTATATATATTATCTAAGCAACAGCTGGGCCCCGTTGCACCAAACACTGATAACTGATAAATTATCAGTTATCAGTAAATTATCAGTAAACTGCGTTGCACGGCGTTTACTGATAACTGATAATTATCAGTTATCAGTTATTAGTTATCAGTTATCAATTATCAGTGTTGCACAAAATTTACTGATAATTATCATTTATTAGTTATCAGTTATCAGTAAAATTTCCCCCATTTATCAGTGAATTATCAGTGTTCGTTGCACAAAGCAAAACACTGATAACTGATAACTGATAATTTTAGCCAATTTTTTATCAGTGTTCGTTCACTGATAAATTTTATTTATTAGCATTTTCAAGCAACTACAGTTACTTTTGATGTATGTAAACAATGTTTTAATGAATTTTCTTGAAATTTTGCCGCTTTTTACCTAATGTTTCATACTTTGGTACCATATTAGGGATGAAAACTGATTCAGTGTTCTAGTGTGGTTCATACAGTGTGCCAGCCACACAGCATTGTCTTTGTATAAGTGATACAAAAATTGATTCAAATGTGAAAATATACATATGCTTCTAAATCGATGCTCATAAAAAAGTGAATATAATGACGAAAAAAATTTAGAAAAACAGTCGAATTAACGCTAATTTTTAAGTTTTTTACGGTTTACTGATAATTTATCAGTTATCAATTATCAGTGTTCTTGTGCAACACTGATACTGATAACTGATACTTGATAACTGATAACTGATAAATGTCGTGCAACGCTATACTGATAACTGATAACTGATAGTTGATAACTGATAACTGATAAATGTCGTGCAACGCTATACTGATAACTGATAACTGATAGTTGATAACTGATACTTGATAACTGATAACTGCTAAATTTTTGTGCAACGGGGCCCTGGGGAATAACACTGCTACTTTAAGGGGCAGCTTTGTGTTTGTAATGCAAAACGTTACAGTTGTATGTAAATTATTAGTGAGCTACAGTCGTCCTTGGACTTTAGCAGTCTTTATTACTGATCAAGCAAACCAGGGCCGACCGGGCCGGCCGGGCCGGCCCCGGACCGACTGCAACGGCCCCGGGCCGGCCTGGGGCCGGCCCGCTGCCACGCGGCCCGGGGCCGGTGGCGGGCCGCGGGCAAATGCCGGGTCCGGGCCGGGGCCGGCCCGGGGCCGGCCCGGTGAAAATGGCTGCGGCTCCGGGCCGGCCCGGGGCCGACACTTGGCTTAGCGGCCGATCTCTAGTAAACATACAGACGGTCACCTATGTCAAAATTTGAGACGTTTATTTTTTTATCATAATAGTGTTTCTGGTCCAATTGAGCGGTTTCAATGGACTGAGATGCCAAATTCCAGGCAGGTTTTAATGCTTTAGATGTGCCACGACAGTAGTCATCGTATTCAGCATTAGGGGAATTCTGATTTAAGAGCATCAAATCAAGAGTAGGATCACCTCCAAACAAAAAAGTATGGAGACTATCCCGTAGATTGGTAAGTTGAAGCACAATATGCAAATAGTACTAAGGGTAAATAAATGTTCCATTCTTTTTGGTGCATTGAGCAATAGGTTGCCAGCATATTTTTCTAAGTTTTGTTTTGTCTTTCAACCAGACCTGGGGTTTGGGGCCTGTATGGTGCACTGCTTAGTTTTAAGGTGTTGACTAGGTCACAAATTTTGGTGAAAATCTCTGAGGTGAAATAACGCACGTTATCGGAAAGGAGTGCTCTGGATTGGCCATAGCGACTAACTATTTCATTAACAACAAACTCTTCTACTGAGTCAGGAATGGTAGAATGTGAGGCCTGAGTCCGAGTGTCAATATTCCAGAGGAATATTAAACGCGGCCATTGTTTGCGGATAAAATGACATGTAAATTCCGATTTCTGCATACACTTACTGCTGAGTAGCTCCAAAGTCTCTCAAAAGCGCATAATTAATTAATTGCAAACTCAGTTGAAAGTTAAAAACTCACAAAATTTTCAAGAGATTCAAAAGAATTCAATAAATATTCAATATGCTTTTAAAAAATGTAAGATCTCACCTAGATTTGAACTCGGATCGCTGAATTCAGAGTCAAGAGTGCTAACCATTACACCGTGACACCACAGCAACATTGAAGTTAACTTCGACTGATGTAGGTTTTATAAAAGTTAGCTGACTAAAAGCAAAGTGTTCAAGCATCAGCGAGAAGTTGCCATGTAAGGGTAATAGATTTTAAAACAGCAACAGTCGAAAAATAAGTTATCAATCAAAACAAAATTTCAACAAATCATGTCTAGGCACAGTGACACTGTTACGTAATACTTATAAACTACAATTATGCACAAATAATCTCATTGATGAGGAGACTTTGGATGACCGGTAGCCGAGCGTGTAGCGTTGGTTGACCAAGAGTTTGATTCCTGACATTATTTTGCGTTGTAGTTATATATTGCGAAACAATCAGCCAGTCTTTGCTTGAGCTATAGGTAGATTTGACCTACCTGCCAGCGCAGTGTAATTTAACACTGCGACATCGACCTAGTCGATTTAACGTGGCTGAAGGTCGCGCGAATAGGGTGCGGAAAACAGTGTCTGCCCTACGAAAATCATATTCCCATTCTCCGCAGGTATACCTAGTCCACCTACTTTAACGAGCTCACACGAATTGCATATTCTCGTTAATAAAGTCTTGCACCAATGCTTTTACAAGCTCAGCCTAAGTGTTTTTCCGCTTTAGACAGTAACCTATTCTACCCAAGAGGCCGCCCGACAAGGGCATTTCCAGGTCACAGAACTTGACAGATCCACCAGAAGCACTAATTCTAAAATTTATCTCATGAATTAGTGCTCAATTTGTGCTAATTTGTGCCGTTGAAATTAAGTTGATAGCTGTAACTGTTCCAGAGAAATCAGTTCTTGACTAGTGGGGCTGTCAGCTTCCGATTTTTGAATGGTGACAGCCCCACTAATTTGTGCTTCTAAGAATTTGTTGTCAAAATAACTTACAAAATTTGTGCTTCTAAAGAATAACTTTTTTAATAGTATTCTACCAGATTTAACGAGAAAAATGGAATTAAGGGGGTAGTGTCGCGAAAGCAGTCGATTTTGCGCGACTGTAAAGCTTGTTCAGTGAAATTTTTGAAATTGTTCTTTCTATATTTTGAAAATCTATCTAAAGGCAAATATTTCTGCCAAGTTTCAGCAAAATTGGTGGAGTATATAGTTTGCAATGATGTCGCAAAGTCGGAAAAATGACGTTTTGAAAACCTATTCACATTCCATATTTTCGTCATATTTATTAATAATCCTGTTTAGTTTTTTTACACAGACTGATAGCACATATGTTGTAGTTTATGCACACAAAATTTAGTGTAAATTACTGTAGCGGCTGTGGAGTAATACTAGTTTGAACTGTGAATGTGTATGTAAACTATAAAATAGTAACAGCAATAATGATAAATACTGAAAAATCTAGACGCTTATTTTCAAATCGAAAGAAAAACGAACCTTCAATTTTCTTTTTTCTTATTTGTCGCAAAAAATTGTGCGTCCACACAGTATGTGTACTTCACAAGCTGGCCAATCTGATATCTGGCTTGATTTTTCGAACTTTTATGTACCTATTGTGTGATGTCTGGCTTACTAATAACGATTGGTCCAAACTATTTGTCAATATCGGTAGTATGGTGTCTGGCAGTAATTGTTTGACACCAGACAGCGTTGGACTTGCTTCTCATTGAACGTACTATTTCAAAACAAAAATTTCTATTTTCACAACCTATGAGCAAAACTGCTTTCGCGACACTACCCCCTTAAAAATAGTGTGAATTCGAAAAATTGTTGCTTGGCTTAGGCTTACTATGTTTACTAGTCAATTTTTCTGTATTTTGGTTTTTCGTTTTTTTACAAAAAACGCGTGGACTGTGGACAATAGAGTGCAACAGAAGCACAGTAAAGAAGTCTAGCAGCCAAAAATAATTGCTTTCTACGTTTTTAAATGTGATTTAAATTTTTTAAGCCTTTTTTGAAAGAAGAAAGTGGTTTTCCGATAAGTTTACTTCATTCTTACCATTTTTTGTAAATACTATTAAAAAAGTTATTCTTTAGAAGCACAAATTTTGTAAGTTATTTTGACAGCAAAATCTTGAAAGCACAAATTAGTGGGGCTGTCACCATTCAAAAATCGGAAGCTGACAGCCCCACTAGTCAAGAACTAATTTCTCTGGAACAGGTACCACAGGAAAAAAAGTGAGTACAAAATTTATACAAAATTTATACAAAAAAGTTTTGTATAAATTTTGTACAATTTTTGTATAAAATTTGTATAAATTTTGTACTTTTTTGCGCAATTTTTGTGCAAATTTTGTACTTTTTGGATTTTTTCATTTTTTTGCGCTACAAGCAGTTTTTTTCGCTTTTTTTGCCATTTCCGTCTGAAATAGACATTGTTTTGACAAATACGCTTAATTTTTTATTTCTCTGAAAAAAAATTTTTTTTCGACTTTTGTACATATTTTGTATAAATTTTGTACATTTTTTGTATAGTTTTTGTAGAAATTTTGTACATTTTTTGTACTTTTTGGAAAAATTTGTTTCCTGCAGTTTTTTTCCTTCTTTTGACCATTTCCGTCTGAAATAGACAATGTTTTGACAAATATATACGCTTATTTTTTTATTTTTTGAATAAAATTTTGTTTCGACTTTTGTACATATTTTGTACAAATTTTGTACAAATTTTGTATAAACTTTGTATATTTTTTGTGTATTTTTTGTATTGTTTTGTACATTTTTTGTACTTTGTGAATTTTTCGCCTAACACTAGTAGCACTAATAAAATGGTTTTTAACTACTTACGTTTCTGAGTAATAAGCCTCGAAAACTCCGGAGGGAAAACCCTATGCCGGGAAAAAAGCCTATCACTTTTTTCGGTTGTTCAATTAGCAGTAAGTATAAACTCAATTTCATCGTGTTCTACAACTTTCAGGCTGCAGTATGGACTAAAAACCGTTTCTCCGACACCCATGTGACCACAGATGTACATGGGGGGGGTCTGGGGGGGGGGGTAAGCCCCCCCCAGACTTGAGATTCCGGGACAAGCCCCCCTCAGATTTGACTCACCGGGACAAGCCCCCCTCCTTGATGCTGAAAGAAAGGGGCCCAAACACTCAAAAATTGCCCCAGATCGCCGTAAATTGCTTCAAAAATGAGGAAAAAGCCAAAAATTTTCTAAAAATAACCAAATTTTGCCAAATCTTACCTTTTTTTTGGCAAAAAATCGAAATTTTTGCGTTTTTGTCCGCTCGAGCCCCCGAAAAGTCGGGACAAGCCCCCCTAAAATTTTGAAAATTCTGGGACAAGCCCCCCCCCCAGACCGAGACCCCGTGTACATGTATGCATGTGACTCACAGTAATTCTTCAAATATCGACCCTTTTTGGCAGAAATGACTTCTGCCCAAATATGCATTTTTTTGTATTTAAATGCATTTTGCGCTCGACAAACAGCGCCCGCGTCTACCATTCTTGAACTTAAGGGGCAATTGCGTTTTTAGGTGGTTTTTGGAAAGCCATAGCTCAACGTTTATATTATACAAATTCAAATCACAAGCGGTTTTTTTGCATTCAGTAGAGCACTATCTTACCTAAATGTATACCGTGCATTGAAACGTAACCTTTGATTTTGTCTCCAGTACACGCAGCTAGAGAAAGGTCCTTCCGAAAATATTAGGATTTTTTACAAAAAGTTTGCGCCACAGCTTTGAATCATACGATTATCTGTTGGGCCAGAAAGAAAGTAGGTAAGGTTTTCAAATATTCCAAAGTTTCCAATATTTCCTAAATATTCCAAAAAATACCAAATTTTGGTGAAACATCAAAATTGAAAAAAACGTGAAAATATGAAAATAAACGGTTTCAATGGAGTCTATATATATATATATATATATATATATATATATATATATATATATATATATATATATATATATATATATATATATATATATATACACGCATGTTTTTAAATTCAGATGAGTCAACTTTTGTAGCAACCATGGGTGAGTATATATAGCAAAAAATTGTCGCCAAACAAAATTGCGTTTTTTGTCCCCTCAATAGGTTATTTCCGCACTAACTTTGAACAGTCATAGGTCAACCACAACGGTTTTCACTGTTTTTGAGCTTCAGAAGTATAGAGGAAAGGTAACTCTCTTGAAAAATGCAAACGGCGTTGGCCAAAGGTGTTTTTGTGAAAAATTATGACAAGTCCAAAAATTTGAAACATTTTGTCATTTTGAAATTTTTCACCATGCAAAATTTTGATATTTCATAAAAAGTTCTACAGGCCTCAGAACTCCACAAAAATTGGTGTGGTAAGTCAGTTCGTGATGCGCTTTCCACCTATATATATACATACTCAAAAAGGGCCTGTGTCTAAAGGTTCGGTCAGGAACTTAAAGTTAAACATTCATCAAGTAACAGCTTGATAGTGCTTGAACGAGGTATGGTTTAGATACATACGTACGTTTGTTTTTATGAATACAACGTGGTGTCGTGAGAGACCAACGAGTCAGTTGAACTCAGTAGCTCGAACGGGCGGCCCACTTCATGTTCAGCTCAATTGCGGTCTGTGAGCCTATACAAATGCTTTCATCTTGTCTCATAGTGAAATGGCATTGCCAATGGCAAAGCCAAAATCGTATGGTTCTGTTCAAATAAAAACACAAAATTTGTACAAAATTTATACAAAATAAGTACAAATTTTGTACATGAAATGTACAAATTTTATACGAAATTCAGAAATTTTTTTGTGGTTTTATTTGCCATTTTAACAACATTGAAGCAGTCTGATGCCTGTAGTATCAATGAAAAAGGTCCCAAAAGATTTTTTGAAAAAGTACAAGATTTATACAAAATTTATACAAAATAAGTACAAATTTTGTACAAAAAATGTACAAATTCTATACAAAATTCAAAAAACTTTTTTGTGGTTTTAGTTGCCATTTTAGCGACATTTAGGCAGCCTGATGCCTGTAGTATCAGCAAAAAGGTCTCAAAAAAATTTTTGAAAAAGTACAAAATTTGTACAAAAAATGTACAAAAATTGTACAAAAATGTTTGAACAGGAAGTACAAAATTTGCACAAAATTTGTACAAAATTTATACAAAAATTATACAAAATTTATACAAAATTTTTTGTACATTTTTTGTATAATTTTTGTACTTTTTTTGTATAAATTTTGTACTCATTTTTTTCCTGTGTACAGCTATCAACTTAATTTCAACGGCACAAATTAGCACAAATTGAGCACTAATTCATGAAATAAATTTTAGAATTTGTGCTTCTGGTGGGGCTGTCAAGTTCTGTGACCTGGAAATGCCCCTGACCTCATTTTTCCTTACTAGTAGAGCTACATAGGATTCAAGTCTGGATTGACATGAAAGCTCGGATAAAAATCCAAGTTTGTGCTCAAGCTTGGCTGTTTATCCAGACTTTTTCAAGCCAGACTTATTGCTAAAGAAGCGAGCTTTTAATCCCAACTTTTATGAGTACCGGCCCAGGTTTTCATTTAATGTAGTATTTTTGCCTAAATCCAACTTTGCGCAAAAAATTGCATGTAAAGTTTAATTTTTAGACAGTTTGATTTCCAAACTACAGCTAAAGCTTACATCCTACATACTTCTAACCAAGCCTATTCGAAAGAGCGTTCAATTTTGCCCCCCCCCCTACGTTTGGGGGAGATATGGGGACTCCGGATCATTAGTCGAAAAATGCCGTTTTCCCGACTTATTCTACCCCTAAGGGTTTCAACACCAACTTCACTTCAGATTTTTATTAAAAGGGGCGGCTGCTCTTTTGGGGGCTAGAGATCAGATTGGGGGCATGGCTGATGATGGGGATTTCATATTTTTATGAAAAGTTGGGGTAGGAAGCGAATTAGAATCGAAAGTAATCCCCCCCCCCCCGCTTCAGTCTGACCGGTTTGTATAGTGAGTTAGTTAGTTAGTTAGTTAGTTAGTCAGTTAGTTAGTTAGTTTGTTGTTTAGTTAGTGTATAGTTCTTTTGTGATATTTGCTACATATAACTAGTTGGAACTGCCTTTGGTAGCCGTTAGTTATTGAAAACCTTTTTTCTTCATGTTGGTTTCTAGCGTGTACAGTTATGGATTTCGTTAAAAATGGTTGGTTCACAGAGTTCAGTCCCGATCAACAAGGCCAAAACGGCGATAATAAACAAGTTGGCAATGGATGCAAAGTTGCTGTGGCCGATACAGATTTATGGACTGGTCAGGCATTTTCTCTGGAAGTAAATGAAGTCTTACACAAGGAAAAGTCTCCCTTTCAGGATATCTTGGTCTTCAAAAGGTTTGCTTTTGGTTTAACGAAATGATTGAAAATTAGTTTTGTTCTGCAGTTTGTTGTATACATGTAGCCCGTAGACATTTATACATACATGTAACGGGTTTAAATTGTTGGGGGGCCTCTCTGGCCCAATTCTGGAGACCTTCCCCCTGATTGACCAAACATACCCTAAATTTTGCAAAATTTTCCCAAAGTGCCATTTTTTCCAACCTTTGTCAAAATTTTCAAGACCCTTCTTTCCCTCGGCCCCTCAATTTTTGGGTAGTTCCCCCATCCTACAACGCTAAAACGCCCAAATTTTGCAAAAAATTTCTATTTGTAGGCAAAAATTGTTAATTTTTGCGTTGTTGTCAGTTCAAAAAAACAAAGTCCGGTCAAACCTCTCAGACCAGGCGCGATCCAGAAATTTTCAAGGGGGGCCCACCTTGGATGTCGACGAGGGGGGAAGTGGCAAGCTATCATGAAAAATTTGTGAGTTTTTTCCACTAGGCTCTCTTTGCCAAAGGCGGCCCCAGACCCAAAGGGGGGCGTGGACCGAGCCCCCCCCCCTTGGATCCACCACTGCCCCGGACCGAAACCCCGTGTACATGTATGGTTACACATTTTGTTATTGTCAAAAGAATTATGTTAAATATACATACGCTTCTAATATGTACGTCTTGCACTTGCACTCAATTTTTTAAAAATTCATTGTTAAATTCATTTTAGTAGGGCACGTTACATCAGAGATGCAGAAGAATAAAATCAAAAAAAAGTAGCCCATAGCTTGTCCTTAAGATCTATGGACGGCCAGTAGCGTAGGCTGCCAGAAACAGCCCTGGGCTATATGAATGTTTCGGGCAATTTGTGACCATTCAGAAATAAGGGAGGGTCGTCACGTCTGTACCCCTCCCTGATTTCTACCTGCAGCTACGAGCAGGATTTGTTTTTCAGCCGAAGTTATGGAAACGTTCTTGTTTTGGACGGCATCATTCAGTGCACCGAAAGAGATGAATTTTCGTATCAGGAAATGATGACTCACCTGCCAATGTTCGCCCACCACAATCCAAAGCATGTAAATAGCTGGCAATTATATTAAATTTATTTATGCGATTTTTGCCTTCTGCAAATCATATTATTGCCGTTAAGGGGGGGGGGCTACCTGAAAAAGTGAAAATTTTAGGTTCTCCGATTCGCTTCAAATTTGAACACAATGTCGCCCCAAGGAAGGAATCTGCATCGCAGATGTAACAAACTGGAACCAATGCTTTTGCCAATTTTTTACTAGGGGCTCCCAAAAATTCAATTTTACGTGTAAATCATAGGCGCAAAAAAAAGTTTTTTGTGGTTGCAAAGCGCCCCTTTACTCGAAATTTTTGTTAACACTGACGAAGTTGATTTTTACATGATTCGATAGCCTAACGTCATATCTCAACCTCTATGATCCATTTTTTTAAATTTTTGCCCATGGCCTGAGCAATGACGTCAAATGTAAAATCACTCAAATTTGGCGGGTCCAAAAAACGGCCATTTTTTCACATTTCGCCCTCGATTTTAGATTTGAAAATATATACATATAAAAAATCCGGATCATACGATTTTGCGCATACATGTGGGCTACTACTATGCCAAGTTTCAACCTGATTGGCTTAATGTGGTTTGTGCTAGAACTGTTCAAACAAGGGCTACTTTTCGGCTTTTTGGCGTACTTTTGCCTATGTAAATACACTGACAAACGCACTGAACCAAAAGTGCACCTTCAAGCTTAATTGTTCTCATCTGAGGTTGGGCGGGTGTCTTGGGGGATTATGTGAAAATAAGCAAAATTGGAGAACTTTGATTTTTGACCTGGGTACCCCCCCCCCTTAAGTTGGTATATTAAAAACTACAGCAGACTGAGCTATGGCGGTTAGGGTATCGCCCTCCACTTAGACCAACCTGAGACGTTAACTGTATTTTTTATTTGCTCCTAGTTATTGGTCTCACACGCTGTCAGACAAACTGGTCCGGTGTCGTACATGGATGGTCGGGCCGTATAATATAATAATAAGGGCTTATTATAAGTAAAAGTAAATATCAACAACTGGTTATTTTAGGTCCTTGTAGTGGGCGGTGGTGACGGAGGCGTCCTGCGTGAACTCGTGAAACATCCATCTCTCGAGTCTGCCACGCTTTGTGAAATTGACGAAGTTAGTAGTCAGTTTTTTGCGAATGCCGGTGTATAATATCAGTCAAACAGTGGTTTGATCAACACGTAAAAAATGAGCACTAATTGGTTGTCGTCACTACCTATAAAAGGCAGACTCAGATATTGTATAGATTAGTCACGTAGTCCTAATGAAACACAATTTCTTTGCTAAAAATGGTTTTTATTAATATGTTTAATTATAGCTTCACGATTTAACTGAAGTTAACATAACGGGTCACAGAACTATATATACTGTGACGGCATAATATAGCTACAATTTAAAAGTTCTTTAAACGTCTCTTATGTAGTTGAAAATTGATGGGCTATAATGAGGGGAGAAGACTCTCATCTGAACCAAATGGTCTGGGGCGACCCACCCTGGTTCTCCTTCCTACTAAACTCTAAACACTGTCATACTTTGGTAACCAAACCGATTTATGTGAACAAAGTATCTATATTAGTATATTACGTAAAAACTGAACTGTTTTGCAGTTTGCTGAAAGTTCACGGTTTAAGTGTGAAAAATTGCTTTTCAGTTCAGCCATAGTTCATGATGCAGCGTCGTAAAATGGTGTGTATAATCGTTGTAACTTGACTCACATATTTTCAGGCAGTGATTAACGTGAGCAGAAAATATTTTACGAATATGTCCTCGGCATTGGATCATCCGAAAGTGAAGATTCATGTGGGCGATGGCTTTGAGTTTCTTCAGTCGCATCAAAAGAGCTTTGATGTTATTATTACTGATTCCTCCGATCCTATTGGTTAGTGTTTAAAATTGAAAATTGTAGTAGCGAAAGGCCCAGACACAACAACTATGTCTAGTTGATGGTGAAACAAACTATGACTATATATTTGCGGTGCTCTGTTAAAACTAAGACAATAAACTTATGGATGCAATATCACATACATGAAAAATCGTTCTGGAGTATGTAAGATGCAAACTGTGTTATTTAGTTACCATAATGCACATCAAGTGAAACCCCTTAGTTTGAAACATTTTTTTTCCAGAATATTTGTCTGAGTACTGCTTTAATACGCGTAATTTAGTACATGTTTGATACTAAAATCTGCATGTTATGACTTATAAGCCAGTTATGAATGCAAAACGTGTTTAAAATTGTAATTAAGGCAAAGTTTTAGTAACTCTTGAGTTTGTGTAACAGATTATTTTCAGGACCCGCAGAATCATTGTTTGGCAAATCCTATTACGAACTGCTCAAGTCTGCTTTAACGGAGAATGGAGTTTTATGTTCGCAAGGTATTGTGGTGAAGTATTGTTTCAAAATTTGTATACAGTTCCAGTCAGGAATGGACAATAGTTGAATGTAATTCTAAAATCTAAGGGTCTGCGTATGTATTGCAATAATGTTTCTGTTGCGAATAACGCCACTATTTTGTATTTTATTTATTTACATAAGATTAGTCTGGTATCTTTTCATTTATGAAGTACTTTTTTTAATTTGAATACCGTTATTAGTTGTAGTGGTCACTGGTTAGTGTTGCTTTTCGGTAAGTAAAATATTTTAATATTAATTAAAAAATTGAAACTGCAAGTGACAGTGTTAAAAGTCTGCATTTTTCAGTGTATCCAACCAACCATTAAAAACTCACTGGGTCTTTTATTAAATTTAATATCTGATTTCAGCAGAATCGATGTGGCTGCATCAGGAAATGATTTGTGGCCTCTACAAAATCTGCCGATCTCTTTTCCCTTCCGTCGCCTACGCGTACGGTTCTGTGCCATCCTATCCAAGCGGGGTCATCGGGTACATGCTGTGCTGCAAAAATAAGGTCAGTTTACTTATTCTGCGTCGACGCTTGATTGCTGTGCCGCCTCCTTACCCCCCTTTCCCAATGTGCATCTATGGCCAGCTATCCGGTGAATTGGGTTGAAGTACAGTTTTTTCAATTGTATATGGGCAATATATTTGCCAATAAAACTTATTTTTATTACCCTGCCGTAAGATTCGTCTGAAACTGTAACGTTACAGGAGGTGGACGTTAAAAAACCGCGCCCCATTGACGACCCACAGTTGCTGTCAAAAATGAACCTTCGCTACTATTCTCTGGACATCCACGAGGCTGCTTTCAAACTACCACAGTTTATGTTGGAGGTAATGCTGTTTCATGCGTCTGCGTAGTTTGTAGTTGTGTTATCGCTTCATCGAATGACTATAAAGATGACACAGCCAAGTCGTGAATAGCATTCAGTAAACAGTGAATTAAGCTGTGTCACTATTGCGTAGGGTTGTTTTGATGTGGAAACTGCATCAAATCAAAACTAGTTTTGATGCGGTTTTGAGTTTTGATGCAGCCCATCAAATTAAATCAATTGCTTTTAAAAATGTGGTGCATCAAATCAAAACTATTTTTTCAGCCCTTGCATCAAATCAAATCAAATCAATTGAATTTTTCCCTGCTGAACTTCAAATCCAATCAAAACTATCCAAAATGGTTAGTTTTGATTCAGTTCTGATGCAGTTTTGATGTAGCGTGAGCTCCAGACAACAGGTACACGCTTTTCCACTCACTTACGTGTTGGCTGGCAGATAGACTTCAGTTACGTATATATACATGCGGTCATGTTCTTTTTCACACGGCCCCCTCAGGGGCCGCGTATATAGGTATGTAATGATATTCAGATCTCTGAATCCTACATAATTTTGAGTGGGTTGAATTTCTAGTGTTAATTAACACTAAAGAGGCAGGTACTGTGCAAAAACGTTCTCTGTTCGTAGGCGTACGACGAGCTTCATCCGTCGCGAAAAATGACCAAGGTCGGTCGGAAAGTGACGAACAAAAATTTTGTAAAAAAGTGCTGCAAAACACGTCATTTTCAATGTAAAAAAGTGAAAAATTGAAAATTTTTTGTTCGTCACTTTCGGCCACCGTCATTTTTCGCGCAGCTTCGTCACTTTTCGCGAAGGATCAGCTCGTCGTACGCCGACGAACATGGAACTTTTCTACGCATAGTGATGTACATCCCACTTCTCTCTGCACAGCCTGTTTTTTCTCAATCTCACAGGAGTAGTATATAGGGGTGATCTGAGGACACTTTGGGTGGGGAGGAGCCGGGTGGGGAGGAGCCTATATTTAACGTGTAAAATCCTGTGAGGAGCCTATCTAGCTCCAGTGTAGCGAATTGGGTGGGGAGGAGCCTACGGTAGTTGTAGGGTGGGGAAACTGGTTTTATTAAATTTTTTAAATTTTAATTTTTTAATTTAAATTTTTTAATTTTAATTTCGATTCATTTATTTTTCAATTTTATAATATTATTAATTGTTTAACTTAATATTAATTTTTCAATTTTTGTTCTTGTTTTTATGAATTACGTAATGTGCGTGCGGTTTTTCCGGCAGATATTTTTGTAATAACACGTGCATGCCCGCAGGGCTTTTTTGAAAATAGATGCCAACTAGTGGCAGAAAACTAGATAGGCAGCATACTGTAGTAAAGTACGTATTTTAAGTAAAATTAGCTGTAGCTCAACTATTACTTGACCAATCAACCCAATCAATAGCTCATTTTGTAGCTTATCATTAGGGCTACAAGGTGATATAAAAAACTTAGCCGTACCCCAAAATTTATGAACATATTTACATAGTTTAGTAAACCTAGTGCAAGTTTTTGGTGTAAAAACATACCGCACATTTTACGGGCATGGGCGATTACTTGGCGATTATAGGTCCGATCAACCCAATCAATAGGTCATTGTGTAGGTTATCATTAGTAGTACAAGGTCATATAAAATACTAAGCTCAATTCCTACTCTGTCAGTAGTAATGACTGATTTAGTACAACCACCTAAATTTTTCAAACATGCTCATGTACCGTGTGGCTAAAAACATACCGCACATTTTACGGGCATGGACGATTTCTCAGCCGTTATACGTCCTAGCTAGACAAGCAGTATGTCATCGTGTAGGTTATCACCCGTACTACAAGTTGACATAAAAATCTAGGATAAACTCCTACATTCACGGCAAGTATACCTAGTTTAGTAAACCTAGTGCAAGTTTTTGGTTAAAAACATACCGCACATGAG
>JASANF010000915.1:0-13793 GCA_030248245.1 Trissonchulus sp. WLG1_4
TAGTTATTATTGCGTCAAAGTTATCAAGCCTATCTATCCTAATGACAAAGTGCAATGTCTCTAAACCTGTCTTTTCCCCAGTCACACTCTGTCCCAAAACATCCACATGTTTCAGCAGCACAATCACGGGAGCACATTTGGCAGCCAAATTCAGCACACTGTGAATCTTGGACTCGGACGAACCCGGAGCCTCTGACCACAGACTGTGACAGTCAACCTATAATAAACAGTATCTTTTTATCAGGCCTGCTCCAAAAGATAAAAAATAAAGCTCAACGTAATAGTCGGCAATCTAACTAACCTGTTGTGAACTTGTGTTGTCCCGGTATCTGAAATCTGGGGCGGGGCTTGCCCCCCCCCAGACCCCCCATGTACATCTGTGTTTACAACCGGCGCAAAGCACAAGAACATAATGGAAGAACATGTGGGAAAAGGCTTGCCTACTTACCGGATAAAAACTGCATCCAAGAGTCATTGCCACAGATTTGGCAAGAATGGATTTGCCACTGCCTTCTTCACCAGACAACAGAATGGCATAGTCCATAGTGTTCAAACTACAAAATAAGATTAGACCACCTTATATAAATATTGACTTCCTGTAAAAAGACTCTGCGCTCTAAAATAAAGTTGACTTCATTTTTTGCAAAAAAGCGCGACTATTTAGTTGTATTCCTTTTCATGTTCTTTTTAAATTTAAATGTAGATAATACTGTTTAGTCGTCCTACACGGTGTCGTCAATCTTATGTTAACATATTGAAGTTACTCTTGTTAATAAAGTCCAGTTAATATAATTTATAAATATATACCTCTTAAATGATATACAATCTCATAACAAGCTGTAATACCAATTGTCAAAAAAACAAACTTTGAACTTTGACCCGCACAAATAATCTGTGCCATCTGATGTGTAATATGCTCCAAGCCCGGGATCACACAAAGAAGGATATTATCTCGTTTTCTCAGTGACATAATACCCTCGTTCGATGGCATAAATGGTATACGATCATTAACCGTCGCCAGCTAAAAAATAGAAATTACTCCAATGGATAAACTAAAAAAAGAAAAAACCAAAGCACACATTATGGAGGGGGTGGGGCGGGGCGTGGGGGACCCCAACCTTAAAAATTGAGGAGCCGGGAAAAGGTCCCGAAAAAAATGCGGGCAACAATTAGGAAAATTGGCATAGGTAATTTATTAAATTTGGCCAAATTTAACAAAATTTTGCAAAATTCAGGGTATTTTTGACCGATCAGACGGGAAGGGTCCCAAAAAATTGGCCGCAAAAGTCCCCCAGAATTTTTACCCCGTTACTGTTACATAATATGATCCAAAGTGATCAATAAATTATAAAACCCTAAAAACAAAATTTATACGCTTCTAAACTTGGGTACGTATTTACATCACATTACTGCGTGGCTGGTTTTATAAAGCAAGCAGTGACTAGTCGCAAGAAGTTTTAGAAGCAAAGAACTGCCTAGTTTCAGCTTGGTTCGCTTTATAGCTCGGATTCGCTTTATCTAGATTAAAAGCTAAAAAACACTATTTTTATTGAACGCAGATAAATACCGACAAGTTTACCGTATGAGGGGAGATGGGGAGACCCCCCCCTCAAATTGAGGGGCCGGGGGGAGGGGTCCCCAAAATTTAGACAAAATTTAGTAAAAATGGCACTTTTTTGGAAAACTTTTCAAAAATTTCGTATAATTTGGGGTATTTTTGTTTGATCAGGGGGGAGGGTCCCTGAAATTTGGCTGGAGAGGAACCCCAAAAATTTGACCCCGTTATACGTATGCCGACAAGCAAGACTGGCCCAGCGTAGTCCAGTTAAGCTGTTACGCTGCGTACTGAAACATTGTCGTCCGTTTCTGATCCACAATAAACCATCCACCTGGGCATGAAGAGAAAGCTTGATCCGTTTCCGCACAAAATGCTGCATTTACCACTTTGAACCACAAAAATTTGGTGCTAAAATACTGCAGGACAAGGATGCACAGTTAAACAGTAGGCCAACTATATATATATATATATATATATATATAGTTGGCCTACTAGTAATGGTTTCTGTTTAACTGTGCATCCTTGTCCTGCAGTATTTTAGCACCAAATTTTTGTGGTTCAAAGTGGTAAATGCAGCATTTTGTGCGGAAACGGATCAAGCTTGCTCTTCATGCCCAGGTGGATGGTTTATTGTGGATCAGAAACGGACGACAATGTTTCAAGTACGCAGCGTAACAGTTTAACTGGACTACGCTGGGCCAGTCTTGCTTGTCGGCATACATATAACGGGGTCAAATTTTTGGGGGTCCTCTCCGGCCAAATTTTGGGGACCCTCCCCCCCTGATCGAACAAAAATACCCCAAATTATACGAAATTTTGTAAAATTTTTCCAAAAAAGTGCCATTTTTACTAAATTTTGTCCAAATTTTGGGGACCCTCCCCCCCGGCCCCTGGATTTTGGGGGGGGGTCTCCCCCATCTCCCCCTCATACATCGTAAGCTTGTCGGTATTTATCTGCGTTCAATAAAGATAGTGTTTTTTAACTTTTAACCGAGATAAAGCGAAACCGAGCTATAAAGCGAACCCAAGCTGAAGCTAGGCAGTTCTTTGCTTTAGAATTTACTAGGACTAGTCACTGCTTGCTTTATAAAACCAGCCACGCAGTAATGTGATGTAAATACGTACCCAAGTTTAGAAGCGTATAAATTTTGTTTTTAGGGTTTTATAATTTATTGATCACTTTGGATCATGTTATGTAACAGTAACGGGGTAAAAATTCTGGGGGACTTTTGCGGCCAATTTTTTGGGACCCTTCCCGTCTGATCGGTCAAAAATACCCTGAATTTTGCAAAATTTTGTTAAATTTGGCCAAATTTAATAAATTACCTATGCCAATTTTACTAAATGTTGCCCGCATTTTCGGGACCTTTTCCCGGCTCCTCAATTTTTAAGGTTGGGGTCCCCCACGCCCCGCCCCACCCCCTCCATAATGTGTGCTTTGGTTTTTTCTTTTTTTAGTTTATCCATAGGAGTAATTTCTATTTTTTAGCTGGCGACGGTTAATGATCGTATACCATTTATGCCATCGAACGAGGGTATTATGTCACTGAGAAAACGAGATAATATCCTTCTTTGTGTGATCCCGGGCTTGGAGCATATTACACATCAGATGGCACAGATTATTTGTGCGGGTCAAAGTTCAAAGTTTGTTTTTTTGACAATTGGTATTGCAGCTTGTTATGAGATTGTATATCATTTAAGAGGTATATATTTATAAATTATATTAACTGGACTTTATTAACAAGAGTAACTTCAATATGTTAACATAAGATTGACGACACCGTGTAGGACGACTAAACAGTATTATCTACATTTAAATTTAAAAAGAACATGAAAAGGAATACAACTAAATAGTCGCGCTTTTTTGCAAAAAATGAAGTCAACTTTATTTTAGAGCGCAGAGTCTTTTTACAGGAAGTCAATATTTATATAAGGTGGTCTAATCTTATTTTGTAGTTTGAACACTATGGACTATGCCATTCTGTTGTCTGGTGAAGAAGGCAGTGGCAAATCCATTCTTGCCAAATCTGTGGCAATGACTCTTGGATGCAGTTTTTATCCGGTAAGTAGGCAAGCCTTTTCCCACATGTTCTTCCATTATGTTCTTGTGCTTTGCGCCGGTTGTAAACACAGATGTACATGGGGGGTTGGGGGGGCCAAGCCCCGCCCCAGATTTCAGATACCGGGACAAAACAAGTTCACAACAGGTTAGTTAGATTGCCGACTATTACGTTGAGCTTTATTTTTTATCTTTTGGAGCAGGCCTGATAAAAAGATTCTGTTTATTATAGGTTGACTGTCACAGTCTGTGGTCAGAGGCTCCGGGTTCGTCCGAGTCCAAGATTCACAGTGTGCTGAATTTGGCTGCCAAATGTGCTCCCGTGATTGTGCTGCTGAAACATGTGGATGTTTTGGGACAGAGTGTGACTGGGGAAAAGACAGGTTTAGAGACATTGCTCTTTGTCATTAGGATAGATAGGCTTGATAACTTTGACGCAATAATAATCTTTAAAGGGAAAAAATAATGCTAATACGGCTAATATGCTTTCGGCTTTAATGAATGAATTAAAATTAAACTAAAGTTGCGTTTGAGCGTTGCCCACTGCTGTAGTATTTTTAAGTCTTGTTCATGTTAGAAACGCACATCGGCTTTCAGTTGTCGACATTGATTCGACGTACCATGCAAATTATTCAACGCTGGTTTTAGTTTTCTTGTTTGAGCCATTATTAGTTGGTCATAGGTTACAATTAGGATCAGCATTTTTAAGCGCATTTTTGGGGCAAAAATTCAGATGGTTGGTCGCACAGTAGCCATTGTATCGATGTTATGTAAAGTGCTCTGGCTTGTAGATTTTAGTTCACGTTCTGTCATAAGTATTGGCTAAAATAATATGTTACAACTTAGCTTACAATAATAAGTTTTTGAAAGAAACGACATCCTTGCGAGATTAGTCAAAATTTGTTTTGAAGAATTTAGTAGTTTCTGTTTTATTGCAGTGTGTTTTCCAAAGTTTTGCTTTTCAAAAGTTAAACTTAGCATGAATCCGGCTTATTTATGCGGTGGTTTTTCAGATTCTCGAATTATCGCTGCGCTTAGGCGCCATGCCCAATCCGTATCAAACAGCTGCGGCAACCTAATTTCTATCGTGGCCACAACTGGCAAATCCTCATCAATTTCTGCTGATCTCATGTCTTTGTTCACTTATCATCTGCATGTTGATGTGAGCTGAAATAAAGATAATTTTCAGAAATTAAATTGACTGTATTGAGCGTAAACAAAGTGACAATAGCAACTCATTACTATAAGATTTATAAAGCTTGCCGTACTCGCCATTGATTATCACCACTTGTACTTCACGCTGCGTAAAGATATTGTGAATTTTTTAAGGTAGTTGATAATATATCTTCGAGTGCATGTGCTCGAGTCTGTTTTGAAGGAAGATAATGAATAAAAGAAGAATTGTACAAGCAACTTTGGAGTATTTATTTGTAATGAGGACTGTAGATACCTTTCTAAAGCGTATGAGTATTTTTTTACCGGTGTATACACTTCTTTTAATCTTTTGCTATTAATTTTTAATTTTGAAACAAAAGTCGATTAATAAGATTTCAAACATTTCCGTACAATTTTGTCTTATTATATGTTATGTTGTTTTAGTATAGAAATTTTAGTTTAATTTCGAATTCAGATCATAGAGTCTCCTAATTAGTTTAGTTTTGATACAGTTATAGTATAGCGGTTTAAATTTAGTTTGGTTCTAGTTATAGTTATAGTATAGTTTTCGCCGGAGACCCGGAGTTTCAGTTTTTATTTAGTTATAGTAAAGTATTAGTGTGGTTTTTAGTATAAAGGCATTTTGACGATGAACGCTTTTTCCCAATAATTATAGTATTGCATCCTACTAGTACTATCAAGAGTACATAAGAGTGTCTAACTATATATTATAGAAGTAGAGTGAGCCACTCTCCTTTCTGCCTGTGTTCTAGCACAGGCAGATGCGCTGGTCGTTGTCAGGCCACATGTTGACGTTTTGTGCAACATGTGGCTGGCCAATCAGAAGCGAGCTTCGCTTCGACTGGCCAGACGCCTGTGCACGTGCTCCAATCAGCACGCAGGCGGCCTCACGTGCTCCAATCAGCACTCAGGCAGACCTGTCTTCTGTGGTTGCTATGGTTACGTGACTGCTGCTGGGAACACGCGTCTCGCCAATCAAAAGCGGAGCTCGCTTCTGATTAGCCAGCCACATGTTGCACTAAACGTCAACATGTGGTTTGAAAACGACCAGCGCATCTGTTTGTGCTAGAACACTGGCATTGAAGTAAAAATCTATATTATTTATGGGATATTGATTCTGCTGTGTGCAAACTGCGAAATATTTTCTCACCGCTTAGTAAAACTCCGTTGTTAACTCCGAGTTTTAGTAAGCGGGTGTACCATAACTAGTTTTAGTACAACAGGCTTACTAAAACTCCTACTTTAAGTAAGCGAGGATACCAAAACTAGTTATAGTATAACATGCTTACTTAAACTAGTTTTGTGTACCAAAACTAGTTTTGGTATAAGCCCAAATTTAGTTTAGTTTTGTTTGTAGTATATCGCTCGGAAATTGTTTAGTTTTGACACAGTTATAGTATAGCGGCCTGAATTTAGTTTAGTTTTAGTTATAGTAAATAGTCGTAAATAGCATAGTCAATTTGATTAGTTTTAGTATCATGTACTGGTTTTAGTATTAGTTCTAGTATACTAAAACAACAGTATTATATTGTATAAAGAAAGGTGGACAGAGCATACATTCGCCTTTTTGTCCAGACCAAAGAAACTTTTTGGAAACGCTTATCAACAGTTTAGTTGTAAATTGACATCGTAAAATTTTTTCAAGAGTTAAAATTCTTTTGGCCGGATTATAAAAGCTGTTTGAGTAGCAGCCAGAATGGTAAACAGGCAGTTATACAACCTAGCCAATCAAGATGAACTGTGAGCTTACGTGTCATTTGACTGGCTGGAGCGTAAAACTTGAAAATTAGAACCTGGTTCTCCTTTTTTTACTTGTATAATAGCAGAAAGTAAGTTTTGTGTCGACTAGAATGTTTACTCAAGATCATTAAGTAAAGAGCAAGTGTTCAAAGTATAAAGTAAGACTGTGTGAATCTGGCACTGAGCACTATTGATCAGCGCATCTGTCTGTGCTTTTATGCAGGCAGTTGGGCTGCCGTGTGTCTCCACTGGTGAAGCAGTATCGTACACGTCTTGTACTACCAATGCTATGTGTGAAAGTAAAAGTAATCATTTTCCATTTCTGTTTTAGCATTTGGCGGATGATAAAAGATTAGACTTAATCAGTCATGTATTTTCAAGATTCAGAATTTCTCCGAAAGATGCTAAACGTTTGGCTAAGCGAACTTCGGTGAGAAACAATGAAGACCCTTTACTCAACTGAGAGGGGGCGTATTCTCACCATTTCAAGACACTAAAGGCGTTTCGCTGATGTTCTCAAATGAGAGGGGTTCCCCTCAGTTGAGTACAGCAGCGAAAGGTCTTAGTGTCTTAAAATCAGGGGACATGGGTAACCCCAATCATTTGAGTACAGGATCTTGAAATAAGGAGGGTTGCCCTCTGAAAACCGAACATGAAAGGGTCATTTTGAGCTCCGCATTGGACGCTAGCCCAGGACATAATAGGGAAAGTGTCATAATCTTCCTATTATGTACGTACTCTATTGTGGATCAACATTGTTGAATTTTTAAGAGTTATATGAATGTGGTGGGTTTCGGATTTTGTCATCTGGAGTTTTAGACAATGATGCACGAGAGCAGTCGGCGAGGGCGAATGCCTGACCTCCTGCAGAAGGGGGGGGTGGTCCCCTCCCCCCCGGTTTTGGTTTTGCCGGAATGCCGTTTTTCGATCTTTTTCTCGTTTATGGGACAATTTTTTTGGCCGTCAGAGAAGGGTGAGGGGTTGAAGCGGGGGGGGGGGGGGTGCCGACTTTTTTTTGCAAAGAATTAATTTTTGTTATAATATAATGCATTAATTTTTGTTTACATTAATATGTTACTGAACTATTATTCCACCTTTATGATAAGGCTGACTCAAATTTTACCTCTTTTTGGCCAAAAAGTAACGATTTTGTCGTGTATGGAAATTTATGGAGCCGTCCTGGGGTCCTGAGAATTCTTTTGAACGTTATCACAATCCATACTCAGCCGTAAAGAATATTCAAATGACCCAAAAATGACCATGTTTGGCCTGAAAATGCAACCATTTTGAAATGGTTTTTAGTGTTGTCGCCTCCGATCCCTATCATAGTGTATTGTAGCTGAGTGCTACATGTGGTCGATCTGATACATGGAAGGAAATGATTCCCATTTACAGTCAAGTCTTTAATTAAATAAGCCATTTACAGTCAGTTCCCAAACATCAAATCACAAAGTTCCATGAATCCGGGCATAGGGGTTCAGAAGAAGTTGGGAGAATTTTTTCATTTTTAGACCAAATTGGGTCAATAGAGCACGTATATACCGGGAATGTTTTCCCGTCCGGGGTCCGGAATGTTAAAAAAACACAGCGCATGGACCTTACAAGTTCACCTCAACTGCGTCAAAATTTTTTCGCAATTTTGCGAAAAGACTTGAAAATGTTTCGCAATCATAATTTTTTCGCAATTGCGAACGTTTTTGCGAAAAAAATCCCAGTTAAAATAGAGTAATTCTTTTAATCCATTTTGCTTTTTTAATGAAAATTATTGCCAGCGTTCTACTATAAAGATGGTAGTTATATACCCGTTTAGAATGATTATATTTAGCTGATTGTAACAGTATAGATAGCCATAACGATAACATAATTATTATAACCCTATAACAGTATAACTTTTACTTTCCGTAATAATAAAATTGCTGTTCGGTCATTTTGTGCAACAAGTTCATTATGTCTTCTGGCTTCGCTTCTGCGTCCACCATATTTCTGGCCAGGGGCGCAAATTTTGGCGATTCCTCAATTTGGCCCCTGATTTGTTCGGACAAAATCGGCTGCTGTGGGGGTGAAGATAAATCATCTAGATCAGCAAAATTAAATGCTTCCGTATCAGGCATTGAGAGACTATCCAGGTTATCATTTTGTAGCTGGGATTCGGCTTGAATGGACTCTGGCTGTATCACCGTTGGCACATTTTCGACCCCCTCGTTTTCCACTTGAGGCATGTCTTCTAGAGCACCTAGCATAGCTCGGGCCATTTTTCGAGCTGGCAGTCTGTAGTTGAAAAATAAATAGTCCGCGTACGGTTGTTCCCAAATAGCACTGGCCGACTGTAGGCACAGTAAGGACAGGAGAATATAACTGACCAAATTGGTGCCCGGGTATAGCATCATATGGAATTTCATGTTATATGAATGAATCTGAAAGAAGAGACACAAATTTGTGAGTTTATTTCAAAAAGCCGGATAGGGATGAACTGTAGATAGAGATGACAATGTTGAAAGTTGGGGAAAATTTAGATTTGATTTTAATGTAATATTTATTTGATTACAAATATTACACCTTTATTACCCGTACTTTTGTGAGTTTACAGCAAAAATGATGCCCTTTTGTACGGCCTACTGATGCTAATTTTTTTCTCGTAGAAGAAATGAATGCAAAACAGAAAACACATAAAGATCTCAGAAGCCAAAGTTATTCAAAATAAGAAAAATAAAATGTCTGCCGGACTTTTCAAAACACCAACCGCTGTGTTGCTTCGTCTAGAGTTTTGCAACCTTATAATAAGCTGTTGGTATCATTATAATTCCGGCTTCAAAATTTGTGGAGGCTTCTTAAACTGAAATTTTCTTTCATAACAGGATTACCGGAATGGTGTTGGAAATTTTGGTGTTTTCTTCAAAATATTTCATTAACTAACATTTTTTAACGTTTCCAAAAATTGAATACTAACATATTTGTTAGCTTTTCCAAAAGTTTGAAAAATTGAATACTAACATATTTGTTAGCGTTTCTGAAAAGTAAATTTTGTTGATACTCTGATACCATTCGATAATGTAATGTCATATCTCAACCTATTCATTATAATCCAGTTTTTTTAGTTTGTCCCATCCCCATGGCATGCGCAGTGACGCCAGACGTTAAGTCACTGAATTTGATGGACTTGAAAATATTTATTTTTTCACATGTCGCCTTCGATTTCAGATTTAAATACACATGAAAATTCTGTGCGCATACGTGTGGACTGTGGGCCAGTGCCTAGTAGTATGCCGGGTATTAGTCCCTCCTTTTCAGTTTCAGTCCATTTCAGAATAAATCTCGTAAAATTGCACAAAATCCGGTACAATCGCTCCTCACGAGGCTGAGATCCTGTGTGTATGTTATGGACACGTCGCCCAATAAAAACACGTAAATTTGTGATCTGTTTCCGACTTCCGTATTTTTGTTATAGCGGGTTTTTTTTTCAAAATCGGATTTCATCATTCTGGCGTCATTTTTAAACTCCTGTCGTCATTTTTATTTTTGTTCGTCAAAATTAGATTATGGCTTTACAGTATATACCGTTGCGCTGCAGCAATACTGCTAGTTAGCGTTATCTTACACTGGCGTACCGAGAGAAAATTTTCGGCCAAATTCAAAAAATCAGCATTTTATGACGTTTAAGGTGGTAGTTGCGTTTTCGAGGTTTTTGTGATTTCTATGTAAACTTTGCGCCACCAGTACTCAAGTTATAAGTGACGCCTGAGCAGGAATTTTTAGGACAGTACTGTAAAGGTCAAAATCCCCAGGCATGTCTCTCACTTATTCGAAATTTCAAATGTGGACATTTTTAGAGGGTTTTAATTACAAAAAAATATCTTAAATTTTCGGTGCGTTTGCTTTTCAGCTATTTTCTCAGTAAATTGACTAGTTATTAAAAAAGTGGGGGACATGCCTGGGGATTTTAAACATGTCAAAAGCCTTACCAACTTTAAGCCCCAACAGGTAATCGTATGATTCAGAGCTGTGGCGCAAACTTTTTGTAAAAAATTGTAATATTTTGGAAAGGACCTTTCTTTAGTCGCTTATACTGGAAACAAAATCACAGGTTAAATTTCAATGCATGGCATACATTTAGAAAACATATTGTTCTACCTAATGCAAAAGACCGCTTGTGATTTGAATTTGTAATCGCTGAGCTATGGCTTTTCAAAAAAGCACCTAAAAACGCAATTACCCCCTTAAGCGGTTTTTTACCTAAATTTAGGCCGAAATTTGTTGACCGATGGAAAATTTAGGCCGAAATTTGACCGATGGGAGGGAAGGGTCCCGCCAAGAGGAGGGGGAGGGGTACTTAAAGTTTATGCTTGTACATGGGGATGGGGTCTCAGTCTGAGGGGGCTTGTCCCGGATTTTTTAAAATTTTAGGGGATCTTGTCCAGACATATTGGGGACTTTAACTCACAACGGCCTAAAACTGAGAATTATAGGTACAATGTTATAAGTAAAAATAAAACTTTGGCACTGGCCGTCCTCACCTGCGATTTTGCGCCTTTAAAATTTTTCTTTCAAATAAATTTTCATCTCTCCCTGGAAGTGTGTGCGAAAGCCGAGTTTAACGTCTTAACGCTTAAACTTGATGGTTTGGACGCAATTTGGAAATTTTTGCAAAAAAAATTTAGCGACGAAGATGGTATTTTCGGCACTTTTGGGGCAAATCAGCTATAACTTCTTTTCTTTCAGCCTCAGCCGAAATAAAGTGCGTCACGGGACGCACATGGCCAAAAAAGTGCGCAATTTTAGAAAAAAGTGCGACAATTCGCCGATAACAGCGCATATTGTCAGAACATTTTTGGCGACCGAAGACAACAGGGCTATAATCTGAGCTCGGAATACCAAGAACAGTAAGGCACAAAGATGCAGGGGTCTAAGAGCGACAACCCTCAAAAACAAAATTGGAGATTTTTTCACTTTTTAGGCCAAACTTGGTCAAATGAAGACGTATCACAAGTAGAACGTCACATCAGATAGTGCACTATGTAGGTAAGTGTACTCGTGTACACATGGAGAGGCTTTGATGAAAGTTGATAACAAAAATGAGTATTGAGTAAGCCACTAAGTTGCAGGGGTCTGGGGGTGGCAGCCCCCAGGGAAAAATTGGAGGTTTTTCAATTTTTAGGCCAAATTTGGTCAAATCAGCGTCAATCTTTGCTCAAAACCTTTCGTCAAAGCTTCGTCATTTTTATTTTATGAACGTCATTTTTAAGTTTCATTTCTGCAAATAACGCCATTTTTGACCAAAAAAAGCCTTGTGTTATAGTTATAGGTTTCCCTTATGTTTTTTGTCTAAATTTTAAAAATTTCTTTGTTTTGTGAATCTGGATAAGATTCCTTCCGTGAGTTTTGGTAAGATTACTGGGTTAAGCTTCCCAAACGGAGACTCTGTGTCCCCATGTACATGTATGCTGATTAGGGATCGAACGGGTCCAAAATTTCTGCCGTATCCACTGGATTCGGCCGGATCCGGATCCAGTCTGAGGCACACAAATTTCTTCAAGAATGAAAAAATTTTCAAAAAAATTTCCGTCTAACTTGACATATACACATCTTTTTGGTTTGCATTTATGACTTATGTGATATGTTCTAGTGATTCAGCAAATCACAGAAGCCCTTTTTGTCACGAAAAGTTATAAAATGCTCTGTCGAGACGAATACTTCCACAAACAAATGAGACAGTGTATTAAACAAACAGAAACTGCACAAGTTAGTATATACCGATATGTGTCGTAATGTCAAAATGTCGAAACAGTAAATGGCCGTTATAGTGTTTGAAAGTTGCCCAGAAGCCAGCTATTTTTCAAGTTGTCGACGTTCGACTTTGACTGTAGAAGCATGGACTACCATTTCACTGAATACTAGAAGATCAATAAATGACAACAGCTGGGGGTTTGGCGGTGGCAGCCCCCAGAAGCTAGCTTATATCGTTCTTGACGCAGTGATCTGCACTTCAGAAGCCACTTTATTAAAACTTGGTAGGTACATAATACACTGCTGCGAAGATTTCAAGACTAAAGCCAACGTTGAGGAAGTGCAACGGTATATAACCAATCAACAAGCAACAATCTGACAACAGCGATTTTCAGAGAAATCAGAATAAAAAATCAAAAAAGTTTAGAATTAGTTAAGAATTTTTTAAAATTGGGAATGACGAAAAAATTTCAGTAAAAAACCAAAGGGGGACCTTTGGAACAATTAGTTGTCGTCAAGAAGTGCCCATTTGATACTGGATCCGGATCCGGATCCACTGGATCCGGCCGGATCCGGATATCCCGTCGATCCCTAATGCTGATAGCCTAAGTGATATCACAAAGCATGAAGTCGATTAAAGAAAATACTGAGTCAAAACTCAGCTTTAGTCTCAGTGTGAACTGTGAACCCAGTCATTATTCAGTAATACTATAAAATATGTATATATAAATTGCAAATAGGAGGTCACCATACATGTAATGGGGTCAAAATTTGGGGGGGTCTCTGGCCGAATTTTGGGGACGCACCCAAATCGACCAAAAATACCTTAAATTTTGCAAAATTTTGTAAAAGTTTCGCAAAAAAAGGCTATTTTTTTTAAATTTTGCCCAAATTTTGGGGACCCTCCCCTTCGGCTCCTCGATTTTGGGGGGCTTCCCTCCCCCATCTCCCCTCATACATGTGTAGAGGTGGCTGAGACGAGGCAAATAACAATGAAATTCAGACAATGAATTGAGTCTGTTTGTAGTAAAAACCAGGAAAAAATGAAGAATTTTTAAATTTTTAGGTTGAATTTGGTCAACTGGAGACGTATCAGAAATTTTTTTCCGACAGGGAACGTCACATCAGACAAAAGACAATGTATTACACAACTAAATGCAGCATACTATATTCGTGTAGACATGCAAATGCAGCATAATGTACTCATGTATGTATAGGCTTTGATGAAAGATTATGACAAGGAATAGTAAGCCAAAGAGTTGCAGGAGTCTGGGGGCGGCAGCCCCCAGGAAAAAAATGTGGGAAATTTTTGATTTTTAGGCAAATTTGGTCAATTGGGGGGGACGCATCAGAAAAATTTTCCGGCCGGACCATAAAAACCAAAAGGGGGACCCTTGGGACAAATAGCTGTCGTCAAGAAGTGCCAATTTGATACTGGATCCGGATCCGGCAGGTTTGGATCCGGATCCGCGAATCCGGATTCACTGAAATGCGGCCGGATCCGGATCCGGGTACCGGTCGATCCCTAATATATATATA